>JACCGJ010004562.1:0-15659 GCA_013407085.1 Atriophallophorus winterbourni
TGGGTCGCTGGATGATTGTTCACAGGTCCTTGTCTGGATGCGCAGCCGGATGGCTGGAAGGCGATGGCTGCCGAGCGGCAGCTAGCGGCCGCCAAAGGGGAAACGAACTCCGACGAGCGCGGGTTAGAGTCCGACAAAACAAAGGGATTGAGAATCAATATAATATAAAATAGAAGAACCAACATTATCATTCTTATTCACAATAGGAACGTAGAAATAGTTTGACATCCTTTTCTACGTGTTGTGCGATATGAAAGCAAACGATAATGTTGGCGCAAAATACAAAAGATACATAAGAAATGACGCTTCGTTACAAATCTTACATTTGAATTTTGGGATATTTATTGACCTTGAAAATTGTTCAGTTCAGTTCAGTTTGCACAGGACAGTATGTGGCTAACAAGCCAATCGAGCGTCCAGAATTTCTTTCGGTGGAAAGCTGCAGAGAAGCAGCCACCACTGCCAAAACGTATATTCTTTTTGTCTATTTGAAATCTTCGCCGATCGCGAAGCCAAGAGATTATCCGGGTTGAACTTAGGAAGCACCGCGTTATAGCCGATGCTGGAAAAAGAAAAAGCAGTTTCTCTTCACCAGCACGGTGAGAGGTTAGCTGAAGTAGCATTGTGTATAATAAAAATTAAAAAAACAGAGAACTCTAGCCCTCACTTTATTTACGGGATAACGCTAAAAGATGAAAAACCTAAGCTTGTAAAGCAATTAAGGAGAGTATTCAGGAAACAACTTACCCCAGTTGCGGTCCAACCCCTGCTTAAAACTAGACACGGTACTGCAGAATATAAGTTCTTCTGGAAGAATGTTCCAGAAGTTAACAACCCTAAGGCTGAAAAAGTGTTTCCTGGAGTCTAGCCGACATCGTTTCTTAGCCATTTTAAGTGAGTGGCCCCGGGTGCCCAGCTCGGGACTTAAGGTAAAGAAGTCGTTCATTTGCACGCCACTCAAACCCTTCAAGATCTTAAAGGTTTCTATTAAGTCACCTCTTAAACGACGGCACCTAAGGGAGAAAAGATCGAGAGACATTAGGCGCACAGCGTACGGTTTCCCTCGCTGACCTTCAATCATGCGAGTTGCGAGGCGCTGTACGCTTTCAAGTCGAAGGATGTCCTTTTTGTAGTGAGGACACCACGCCTGAACACAGTATTCAAGATGCGGCCGAACTAATGCCTTGTATAGTGGCAGGAAAACATCGGGTCTTATGTATTCAGGAAACAACTTACCCCAGTTGCGGTCCAAACCCTGCTTAAAACTAGACACGGTACTGCAGGATATAAGTTGACCATTCATATCCAAATCGAAGTACTTGAGTTTACGCTCAATAACATTTTATGGTCTATGAAAGGATGGTTAATGTGATTTGAAAAACACAGTCACGTCGCCCAAAAACAAAATCACACGTATCGACTTGAGGTGAATTCGGTGTTGCATATTGCGATGTCGAGGAGGCGTAAAATCCAACTTGTACATAAACGATCACAAGAGATTTATGTAATCTGACATAGAAGGTAATGACTGGCAAGGCACAATGAGTTAACCTTGGAGACACAAGGTAATTATAAAAACTAACTCAACGGATAAGCATTTTATGCCTTCTTTGATATTAGAACGAATTCTTAGTATATCTATTAGGATCGGGCTGACAAGCTAAAGAGGTTCGTAGTTGCCGGTGGAAGCGTTTAACCAATCCATTCGAGTTGGGGTAGTGGGTGGTGGTTCGGATTTGCTGACAGCTTAGGAGTCGAGTAAAATCGCGGAACAATATCGATTAAAACTGAGCGCCACGGTCGGATGTGATAATAGTTGGTGTGCGAAAAACTGGCAACCCAGTGTTCGACCAAGTCGCGTGCTACAGTCTCAGAAGATGTGTCAGGATGTACGTTGGAGAATCGACTGTTTGGATGTCTAAAAGGGATGTGAGATGTGATACTACGTAGATATATTTGGTTGTTTTGGCAAGGAATACAATGCTGGACCCAGGTTGGTATATCCTTATTCACGGACGGCCAAACAAAACGACCTGCCATTAGCCTCACGGCAGCGCGCTTTCCAAGATGACGCCGAATTAAATTGATCGGAAATGACACGTCGTCCACAAGAAGGAACAAGTGGTCTAAGCTTCCCTGTCAAAATATCACACGTCAATAAGGCATCCGCGTTGCGTCTCGATTTGCATAAAATCCAAAGATCGACACTTCGCTTCTCACTCAGCCAAAAGGGAGAGATTGAGTCATGTGCCTGCAAACAAAATAGAAAAGCCAGGTCTTGTTAAAGCATCGGCAAACAAGTTCGCCTCTTCTTTGAAGTAACGAATGTCAGTATAGAAATGAGGAATGTAATCCAACTGCCGAACATCGCGCGGCGAATGACGATCGAGTTTATAATGCACAGCAAAAGTTAGAGGTTTGTATTTAACATTGAAAAGGCGTCTGGTGTTTGGTGGGCCCGTTATAGTAGTAGCCGTTACTGGCTGGCCAGAAAGTTTGACGGCTTTATGAGCAATATTGCAAGGTCTAGCGCACTTAGAAGCTCCATACCTATATCGTTTGTTGTACCAACACATGCACTCAAGTCTCGGTGATCTAGAGTTAGATTTTGAATAGGGTCGGTTGTGAGTTTTCGAATAAATTGAATTTGGCGACTTGTTCTTTCAATTTGGTACAAGAATATTGCGAGATATTGGGAGCAGATACTCCCGCAAGTTGTTCGGTACTCTTTGCTTCAATCATCTTATACGCGGCTTGCGCGAACTCATTAAGTGGTTTAAAGATATTCAAGCAATCTGGAAATTGGCGTGTGCCAGATTGGAGGCATTTTTAACCCCAACAGTTTAAACCACTCTTTCTGTCGCTAAGTAGCTTTTTCACATGGCGAAGAAGATTAAAAGGTTTTGTATCGCCAAATTCCATCTGCGAGACTTGGGTATTGAGCTATCATCGCTCGGATATACGAACTAGTTCTATCAATGATGATTTCAACTTTCCGTATTGATCGTCCTCTGGCATGGAATGAATTGGGGCACTGAACTCTTCGGCTACATCGAGTGATAGTTAGCGCACCACGTGAGAAACCATAATAGCTTGATCAGTGATGCTTTATATACTAAAAGAAGATTCGATTCGATCTAACAATAAACGGGGATTAGATGCAACGAAAGCACGCGATATTCAATTCAATTCAATTTAATGGTCTAAAGAGCACACAGCTTTACAAAAACCACAGAATAATATGCGAGTAAAACGGGGTTTGTTTGCCTACTGATTAGTTCAGGAATCACGTAAAAATACATAGAGCAGAAATTTTTCTCAACCGGTTTGATTCTTGAGTGAAAGAAACTTTACTTATAGAAAAATCGCTCGCGATGATGCATTAAGAAAGTTTTCAAAAATATCTCAAAAGTGGACAAACAGGAATTTACCGTAAATGGAAAAAATTTGCATGAAGTCGGGCTCACCAATTATGTAGAAATTCAAGATTTAAGATTCAAGAATTTATGGTCACAAAAAGCACATAGCTTCACAATTACTATATCATAGTAAATATTTGTTCAGGAAATAGGTATAAAATAAACACGTAATGTCAAGTATAGTCACGTTGTATGGCAAAGATGAGCATCAATAAGTCACTACACAAAAAATGAATGAACTCATCAAATGACCAAAAGAGAAAATGTCAAAAGAAGATACAGTGAAGTCCAACGACAACGCGATAATCCACACAGAAAAATTTCAGATATGAAATTGAAGGTGCAGAATGCGCTAATTTTCAGTATATCGCGGGCTGCTTGAATACGGTAGTGCTCCAATTTGGTTTCCATATTTTTTCCATTTTTTATATACACTACATAGCGGAACAGATATATTTGTGACAATAACTTAAAAATTAAAATCTTCTTATCATCTTTTCTACACGATAAATCCTAAAACACGACTCTCACAGTTATTGAATTCGTAAAAATCCTCAAACAAGAAATGCCACAGTGTGGTTAGATAGCGACACTTCTTCAATCTTGAATATGTTGAGAAAATTAGAATATGAATGATTAAGTCTAAGTGACGAATTAACAACTTCTCAAACATTATTTGAATCGCCTAAACCGTTATTATCTCTTAGAAAGCCTAATTTCATTATTAATTATAATACCCTTATACAAGCCAATACATTTGTAGCAACTCTATACACTGAAATTAGTAAGAGAGAGAATCCCGTTCTAAGGATATCATCATATTCAATGTAGCGATAATTATCCTTTTATTAATATTAATAATAGTAAAAGATATATTCTCACTTCATATGGCAGCCCGGCAGATTGTCCAGATTTTGTCCGCTTACGCAAAAATGGCATGAAACGGCGAACACCAATTATTATAAAATTCACTGACAATAGTTAATTGTCATATTTATTAGAGCATTAGAATATTTTGAAATCCATACCCCGATTTTTCAATGTTACTATGAAACCTGACATCACCACAATGTAAAGGGGTTTCGGTCGTAAGAAGCGCAAAACTACAATTTTACCCCTAAACCAGCCATCTTCTGACGCCACTGAGGGCATGCAGTGTGATTCATTCGTAGTTCTTACGCCTGTAAGAAGCCGAGATTCAACAACTTCTGCACCCAAAACATGGTGCCCAGAACACCGTAACCTTCTGAGCGTTCATTTAGCTTACCTACATTCAGAAGCATGCAAGATCTTCTAAACCCTAGCTCATTTTAAAACGCAATAGTCAGGTATCCCTCAAATCAACAAGTAACGTTGGTCAATAAAAATAATAGGCGCACACACGATTTCAGTTACCGTACTCAACCACCATGTTGTATAACTAGTCCATAATTGACTAAGACTGGCTTCATAGTCCCTCATCTTATCCACCTGGTCATTTTACGAAATGATATAACTATTCTGATCACATGAATCAAAACACCCCAATTAATGCCACACGCCCCTTTTTATGACCATGCCAATTTTTCAAAAAATAATAAATCAAGTAATAATTACCCTATTTTTGCCTAAATCTACTTTCACTTCTTTTCATTTCGCTCCTTTTGTGTTAATATCCCACTTATAAATGCGTAAAATCCAAATGCTGAAATATTTCATCATTTCGAACTCAGTAGACATCTTTTTTATAACTGAAACCTGGACACGAGAGGACCATTCTGACTCAACACTTATGGTATCCAATTACCAGATATTCAGAAATAATTGAACTTTGAAACTTGGTGGCGGTACTGTTATCTATGTACATTAGAGGTTTACATAGGATACCTATACCTCATTCAGTCTGTCAGAACTAGAAGACTCAACATGGATTTTATTACCATCTTCAGACCTCTTAATAGGTTGCATTTATTATTTACCGTCTTCAACTACCTCTAGAATGGATCCTTCAACTAATGCGTGTATTGAAGCATATATACACCACGCGCAATATGACTTGATTGCTGGTTTCTTCAACATACAAAAGTTAAACTGTCAAAATCCTGCATATCACAATTGTTATACACCTTTTATCAGAACGGTAGACTTACTTGAATATAAGCAATTTATTGGCAAACCAACTAGAAATGACAATATCTTAGACTTTGTCTTTACTCTAAACCTGTCCCCAGTTAACTTAAAGGTAACTTCATCGTCAAGTTACCATAAGATATTATCATTCCAAACTATCATGTCAACTATTCTAAGACCTCAACTGATAAGCAAACCTACAACCAAATTAACTAGATTCTAATTTAAGAATTCATTAGGACCGAAAACTGAAGCCGATTCTTCCTCTCTAGTGATTTCACAATAGTCACTTCAAAATTTCATTCAAAAATTGAAGGGTTATATAAGAAGGCGTCTTATAAGCTTATTGGACGAACAAAATTAACGAAAGCACAGTAAATAGAAAGGAAAATAATGGAGCTACTTTCTGTTGCTAAGAAAACGAATGACGTTTTCTCTTTTATTCGTTCTTATGAATTATCAACAAGTTACAGATATGCTTCAGATAACACACTTTGAGTCGACGAGAACAGAAAGCTGATATATCAGGTTAAGCTGAAATCACTAAGTAAGCTTTCAAGCAAAGATCATTTAACTCACTCAGCAACAACGATTTTATTACCAAATATTATATTTATTCGTAGCTGAAACAATTTTCAGTTTCCATGGTGCTATTTGTGAAGAGTTCCTTCTATACTTCAAGTCAACCCACAACAAGTGAAACTATACATATATAATCAGTCAAATTCTCTCGCCTGGAACACTGAATACTTTGAGTATAAACCTGAGTGACATAATAAAATTCTGTCAGCCTGCAATTGTCAGTATTAAACCTGACATACCAGGCATATTTCAGCCATATTCGAAATGGTGGCAGAGGCATTCAACTTCGTCTTCTGAACTTATTCAACACATATATGGAATCCGGTACCTTTCCAGCAGAATGGAAACACTTAATTGTTATAACCAGATGCAAATCTGGTTCGAAACACTTAGTCATGATCTACCGACCGATAAACCATACAGCTTTCTTATAAGGATTATTTTAAAAAATGTAAAGAATTGTATACTAGAATACCTTACACCTAGTATATTTTCTACGGAATAGCAAGGCTTGCTCAACAACAGATCCGGCATCCATTGCTAGTTAGAATACTTGTACTGCATGCCGAGCTCAATTGAAAATGGTTTAGCAGTCATAGTTGCCTTCTGTGATATAACTTAAGCTTTCGACACACTAAAAATATGCATACTACAATCTGATTGTACAAATCTTTTGTAAATTATTGATCATGATCAACATTTCCAAGAGTAAAATTTATTTATGTATTTATTTGAACTGTTATTATCAAAGCTATATTCGTTTGGTTTGGGTAGGAATCTTCTCTCTTGGCTCACAGATCGCACATACTGCTTTGAGGTCAATGGTCACAGATAGCGCACCATGCCGCTCCCGAATGGCATGTAACAAGGCAGTGTCTAAGGTCCATTACTTTTTTATTTTATATATAAACGATGTACGTACTGTCCTATATCATAGTAAACTATTGTTTTTTGCAGACGACATGAAAGCAGTCATTTCTTTCTCATCTTCAGAAGCACAAACTTACATTGCCCAGCTGAACAAAGATTTGGCTGCATTATCCAACTGGGTGAAAATTGATGGTCTCTGATTCATTGTAGATAAATCCTCGATCATGCCTTTAAAATGTACAATACATGATAGATCAATCCTTTCAAATAATAAGCCTATTCATATGATCGACTGCACACGCGATCTTGAGTTCAGATATTCTGCATCGCTTACATTCAACCAGCATATGCATCATGTGAACTCGAATGCAAAGCAGAGTGTAAATATGATTTATAATTTCTTCACTCTCTCAAACTGTATGTTGGAACTTTATAAACTAATAACCATACCATTATTTGGTTACTGTAATGTAATATATAGCCGCATAAACAAAACCGATTGCATCGGTTTTGAAAAAGTAAAACGTTCTTTCACCAAATCAATAATAGAAAATATTTCGAGTCAATCATGTAGAGAAAGATGTATATATATATATATATATATTTCTAGATGATTGATTCTAACTATATATACGGCATGATTTGAAGTGCAACTTGGGAAACAGTGATGAAACTATTAGATTACCCAGGTTTCGTACTAAAGTAACGAATAATTTCTACCTGAATGAATATGTTAAGTTGTGGAATCTTCTTCAAAAATTAATAAGACTCCGCTTTTTTCACACAAATTCAAATCACTTAAGACTATATTTCTTACCATCGAAAAAATACGCGAACTACTTATTCTATATATTCTACTTGATGATGCTTATAATGAGTGCATACCTGTGTATTGCTATCAAATTAATTTAAATATGTTTCGTGTGAACGATCACTCGCTCCTGAGTATTTACTATCCAGCATAATTTTGCAGTCGATAGTGAGGAATGGATCGTGAGACTGCTCGGGTTCCAGTTATATCCACATACAATTTTGACTCCGAGAAAACCACAGAACGTAGACCGCACGTGGACAAATGTATATTGTTATTAATGAGTGTGTTGATTATGTACAAAATAGCATTTAACAGATGAATACTGCTGACTGAGTTAATGAACAGAAAATCAACCAATCGAAATAAAACAATTATGTCTATGTTAACAAATTATTCAAGATTCAAGATTTGAGAATTTGTGGTCACAAAAAGCACATAGCTCCACAATTACCATATCATAGTAAATATTCGTTAAGGAAATAGGTATAAAATAAACATGTAATTTCAAGTATATTCAATTTGTATAGTTACCATGAGTCAATACGCAGGTGTCGTCAAATCGTTATGCAACTATTAAGTATCCACATTTCGAATAAACGTTTCGATGCTGGAAGAGATGACAAGAGTTTCGGGGATGGAATTCCAAAGGAAACGGACACGTACACAATAAAAATATCGGCGACAGCTGATACGGGAGTGGGGAATTTGCAGTGTAGCTGAGTGGCTGCGTGTATGACGTGACTCACTGTATTTGAATAAATGTTTTAAGGGATGATGTGGGGTATTCAATATTTTATATGTTAGTATCACATCGCTTCGAAGGCTTCTTTGAAGGGGAGTGGGGAGCCTCAGTTTTCGCAATCGTTCCTCTTACCTTATTTTCCGGAAACCTCTCACGATTTTGGTTGCGCGATGGTATATTTTGTCAAGCAATATTATATCCTTTTTTAACCACGGAGTCCAAGCTTGTGATGCATGTTCCATGGTTGGAATTATATAGGCGTTCATGATGGTGGGCAACGTTCCAGGCGAGAAGGTTCTGATAATCCGTCGCAGCATACCTAGAAGGTTGGAATCATGCTTGTACATAACCTCACAATGCAGGCTGTTCTTCAGGTTGCCGCATACCCAGACTCCAAGATCCCTTTCCGATTCGGTCCAGACCAAAATCATCTGCCCAAAGTGATATTGGTACTGGTATGGCTTACCAATTCGCAACACCTTGCATTTTTGAATATTGAATGGCAAATTATTCCGTTCCGACCATTCGTGTTGAGCATCTAGATCACGTTGCAGATGTACACACTTGTTTTTATCCTGGTCCAAATTTTAATGTCATTAGCAAAAAGAATCACCTTGCATGTGAGCGTCTCTGGTAGGTCGTTGATGTAAGCCAAGAAAAGTACTGGCCCAAGGACTGAACCTTGCGGTACGCCGCTAGAGACATCAATAGCCTGTGATAGTACCCCGTTGATTCGAACGATCGCCTTACGCCAACTGAGGTAACCTTCAAGCCATATGAGTAGCTGTCCGCTGATACCCATCTTCTTCAGCTTTTGTATTAGTCGAAAGTGATCAACTCGGTCAAAATCTTTAGACATGTCCAGATAACAAAATTATGATGATTCAAAACATGAGACTGTACAAATCACTATATCTTCTCAACCAGCAACCAAATAAAACGGGTCCATATGAGACCTCAAACTAGTGGAATCCATCCCTTAGTCTACTGAACAAGAAAAAAAGTTTATATTCAGGATAAACAAATTTATTTTAAACAATCAAAACGAAAATTATTGGAAAATCCACAACACAGAACATCACATATCTTCGATGAGTATTAGCTGTTAAAGTTCATTGGTTCGTGAAACAATAATTGATTTTTTTCTCGCAATGCCAGTATTTTTCTTGTATAACAACAGATCAGTTACTAATATTCGGTAAGCAATTTGTATATAATGTTTACCTTTATTTTTATTGAACATAAAATTCTGCTGCAGAAGAGACCTTGAAAATTTATAAGCGATTATACATTGTACAATTTGATTGCAAATAATTTCGGTAATTATCGATCATCATTAGCATGCCTTGGATATCCAAAAATGGAATTAATTATTTATTTGAGAAAATTGATATACCCACGCTGCTTGATTTCACCAAGTGCAAATTTTTTCGAAACTTACACGGGAAAATTGATATGCTGAGCAAGTGCAATGTAACCATTGCATACAATGTTACCACACATCAAGTTACCGATTCACATCATGCATGTCGCCCCATCGAATCCAATCGGCCGCGAGTGGGTACAAGACTTCTCACTCATAGCATCCGGGACCCATTCAGTAGCCGATCATTCACTCTTCTCGACGCGTAGACGTTACAACAACGTCTTTGATAATAGAAAACTCTGAATTTTGAATTTTAAACCCAAAATTAACCTGTGAGATCCTGTCGTACTCTCGTACTCTTCAATAAACCTTAGAACTTGAAGTAAAGGAGGAATTAAAACGTCTGCAGTAACATGTAACCATTAAAAAAAGTCAAGCCATCCGATTGGCTAGATCCTAAGGTACCAATGCTTAGATCTGTTGGCTACGTACGAGAATGTGGTGGCCACAAACTAACTGTGAATAGATTCGCACTTGCTGACCAACAAGCGCTTCCGAGAACAGATTACTTGTACGGAACCCTGGCTATGGGGCGACAGTTTATAGAACTGAACTTCATTCATGCCTACTCCCAACTTGAATTGGATGAATGTTCCCAGGCCTCTACCCCAATTGCAACACATATGTGTTTGTTCAAGTATACACACTTGCTGAGTAGGGCCAGCGCAGCCCCTGGTATATTTAAACGCGTGTTTAATGGCGTGTTTAAAGATATACCAAACATCTTTACTTGCCTGGACGATCTTCTGATCACCGGAATGACGTAGGACGAACACTTGGGAACGCTTAATAATTAAATTAATAAATAAATAAATCACGTTGACAGTTTCCAATAGTGATGATTGGAGGCGATACAGTGCCTTGATCAAGGACTTTGGTCTTGCTCATGCTGATTGTTAGACCAGAGTCTTTGCGTGCCGACGAAAAACAGTCCATTAGCGGCTGGAGGTTCTCTTGGGAGTGAGCAATAATGTTGGCATCGTCAGCAAACAACAGGTCATGGATTATCACATCCCGTACTTTGGTTTTTGCTCTCAACCGGTTTAGGTTGAGAAGCTTACCGTCACTTCGCGTGCGTATGTAAATGTCTTCTGTTCTCGTCGTAAAAGCGTGCTTCAGAAGCAGAGCAAAAAAATCCAGAAAAGCGTGGGAGCAAGAACACACCCTTGTTTGACACCTCGGTGAATTTCAAATGCTTCTGAACTGCAACCGTTAAAATGAACTGAGCATTTACTGCCTGAGTGGAACGAAATAACGAGTCTGCACAGCCTTGGGGGCAGCCTGTCAGAGCAAGTATTTTGAAAAGACCCTCCCTGTTGACGTAGTCGAATGCCTTAGTTAAATCGATAAAAACAGCGTATAATGGCACACACTGTTCCCCGACACTTTTCTTGAAGTTGTCTCAGGGAGAAGATCATGTCAACGGTTGATCATCCCTTGCGGAAGCCACATTGAGGTTCGGAGTAAATTCTATCAGCTAAAAGTTGTAGTCGGATCTGTAAGACTTTAGCAAACAATTTGCCTACAACATTCAAAAGGGAGATGCCTCTGTATTGTTGCAGTCGCCTAGGTCACCTTTATTTCTAAATAGCGTGATGATCTTTGTGCTCGCATCTCATGTGGGACACCCTTCTCCTGCCAGCACTGACGAAGCACATGGTAAAAAGGTTGTAATAATACTGCTCTACCGCATTTGATGAGCTCAGGTGGAATTCCGTCGTCACCAGGGGCCTTCCTATTCGCCATATTACGTAGGCTTCGACAAACTAGTGCCCTATTGCCCGTACCAAATTCTATTTTGAATTCTTCCCTTATTAACTGTTATAATCCTGGATTCTAGGATTAAACTGTATCTCGAACAGACAATTGAGGAGAGAGGTTCTGGATGAAAGTTCTATTGATACAAGGTGGGAAAAATAGCACCACAGTTCAATTGAAGGGTAGGCTAAAATAGGTAGAAGAATTGTTAGTGTAAAGTAAACACAATGATAAGTATAATTCGTTTGCAGGTGACCCTCCTAACATCTCACCCAGGAAGTCTTCAACGATAGGACTGTTTACGTGGGATCAGCTGCAACAGTTTGACTTTCTTTCGAACACGGTGGGTCCATCTTCTTGGTGTACAGTTAGTTTGAACATCTCGCTTTTCTGGCGAGGATATGGTCAACCTCTCCGGTAGTTCAAATGTGTCTAGCAAGATGTCCAGTGGAATACCAGGATCGTGGTTTACAATCTCGGGCAAAGAAGATGGGCGCAGCTGATTTGCATGACGGATCCAGATGGAAGATTGTACATCAACTTCATAGATCACGTGTCCCACGCGGCGAACAATTTGTCCTTGTGTCCATGTTTCACCACCTACTTCGATAGTCTTTTGCCAGTACGGATGCACCTGGCTTATAGAACCGACTGACGGCTCCATGGTGATGGTTGAACTGGTTTTCCATGCGTCGGTTTCTAGACATCGCATTAGAAAACGATGGACGGATGATGTCCAATGGTAATCGAATCTTTCGATTCATGAGTGCCTCTGCCGGGGATACACTGTTAGGTACATTGGGATTCGGTGTGGCTCGGCAACTGAGCAAGTGCCTTTCAATGATGTCTGACGTGGTTCCTTCCCCTCTGAGTTTCAAGAGTGCTCTCTTGAATGTATCCACAAATCTTTCTACTTCGTCAGAAAACTTCGTTTTCAAGTTTCCAGTAAATTGATTACGTAAATCTGATGTTGTGTGCGATTGGATAGCCTCACAGATGGAACTTAAAGGTACATCCATGAGTTGAAGTTTAGTAATCCAGTCCAGTCCGAGTAAATTCAGGTTTGCACAGTCCGTTAAATAGCATTTACCAGAAAACTGTTGGTTGTTAAAAGTGACTTCACAAATCAATTCTCCGGTTAGATTTAACGTATTGCCTGATGCACTCTGGGCCACGTGACTGGTGGGTAGAATATGAGGTTTTCCAATTAATTCCCATGTGTTACGTGAGATCAACGTAATATCCGAGGCTGTGTCCAGCTGGAGGCGGATCGGAACGGTATTAATTGAAACAATTACGTATTTACGTCGAGATTGAAATTCTCCGTTGAACGTTGCGAATACGGAATTAGATAGCAGTTTTTTATGAGGGTACTGCTTGTGACGGACGGCTTTTGGGGTGCTCTTTGATGGATTGTGATTGCCTTTTAACATGGAGTGACAAAACCCTTCCTTGTGTCCGCGTCTGTGGCACTGATGACATTGATGCTTTTTAAATGGACAAAAACGTGCAAAGTGCCAATCTCCGCATGACCAACATGCCGTAGGGGGCTTTTTGACAGATGTTACTGTCTCTTTTGCTAAGGCATGTACGGTGACAGATGAAGTCGGCAGCGATGTCCGCTGGATGAGAGCTGTGTCGTGTTTGAGGTAATCAGTCTTTGGCATTCAGTGGTGAGTGAACGCACAGTTACTTCTTTCTCGTGTTCGAGTTTAGAAAGTAATCTAGTACGTATGTCGGCTTCTTGTGGTGACTGGAGACCAGCGATGAAAATAAGACATTTAAATTGATCTTCCGTAAGGGTCTGTAGCTGGAATTTTTCGCACTCACGATTAACGATGCCGGCAAACGTAACGTAATCATCACCATCTCGTTTCGATAGCTTCAAACAATTGTAACGGGTGTTAAATAAGGAGGATTGATCTCCGAAAATTTCCCGTAATTGCTCTACAGTTTCAGAAAAACAAAGATCTTTCGGTTGCTTGGGCAGAATGAAATTTGTGAAACGATCGTGCTCGATAGTTCCAAGTTTGCGAACAAGAAGGCGAGATTTCCACGCATCATCTTGACAGGAAAATTCATTCAGAAATGTATCTTTCCATCGGTTGTACCATGAATCGAAAGTAAGACCGGATGCAGGATCGTAATTGAATTCTGAAATTATAGAAGCAGTCGATTCCATAAATGCTGGTGAATTAAAAAAAATCTGGCGACAGGGACCGTTGCGTTAAAATGGACTGAGCCTTTCATGCATGAGTGGAACGAAATAACGAGTCTCAGCAGCCTTGGGGGGCAGCCTATCAGATCGAGCATTTTGAAGAGACCCTCCCTGCTGACGTAGTCGAATGCTTTAGTTAAATCAATAAAAACAGCGTATAATGGCATACGCTGTTCCCGACACTTTTCTTGAAGTTGTCTCAGGGAGAAGATCATGTCAAAGGTTGATCTTCCCTTGCGGAAGCCACATTGAGATTCGGAGTAAATTCTATCAGCTAAAACTTGCAGCCGGATCTGTAAGACTTTAGCAAACAATTTGCCTACAACATTCAGAAGGGAGATTCCTCTGTAATTGTTGCAGTCGCCTCTGTCACCCTTATTCTTAAATAGAGTGATGATCTTTGTGTCTCGCATCTACTTGTGGGACACCCCCCTCTCGGCCAGCACGAAGAAGCAAACTGGTGCACCAGCGGCCGATGTAATTAATGCTGTTTTGCTATAGCATTGATTGAGTTCCCTCAGGTGGAATCCGCCGTTACTGCTTTCAGGGGTCAAGTCCCATTCGATTGAGCGTTCCTATTGCCGCTATATGAGCTCTCAAGAGTAAGGGGAAGTATCACAGATATTTCAATACCGCCGGCAAACCACGCGACATTTTAAAGTACATCGCGTGTAAAACAGTATGTCTCTAGAGTAGAGAAACGCGAGAATAGCTCTACAATCTTTCCATCTGCTGAGTTTGCTCACAATTCGGCACAAGCATGCAGACTAAATGGGAGCAGTTTTTAAGTTCTGTTTGGGCCCAATGGCTCTTTCTTGATCCCCATCAGACAATACATGAAAATTCCACCGGTATCGCAGCTTCTTGGAAACTAAGGTAATTATGTCCAATTAGTATTTGCACATCGACATGCATTGTTGGACCTTATTCTAGATGGCTTTTAGGAAGACGTACAGTTTCATCTGTTGGCAACCTTTGAATACAAGGAATCAAGACTTGTATGTGATAACCCCCCCCTCCTCCCCCCCCCCCCCTCCCCCCCCCCCCTCTCCTTTCCCCTAACCCCACTCCTTTCACATCACATTCTTTCCCCCCCCCATCCACCCCCTCCTCCCTTCGCCCACTTTTCCCCCCCCCCCTTTCTCCCCCACCTTTTCCCTCTCTCCCCCCCTCTCTCCCCCCTTCCTTCCCCCTCCCGACGCACCCCCCTGGTTTCCCCCTGCCCACCCCATACCCCTCCCATCCGCCACTCACCCCCCCCCCCCCCGCGCCCCCCTCCCCCCCCCCCCTTTCACCCACCCCCCCCCCCCCCCCCCCCCACCCCCCCCCCCACCCCCCCCCCCCCCCCCCCCCCCCCCCCCCCCCCCCCCCCCCCCCCCCCCCCCCCCCCCCCCCCCCCCCCCCCCCCCCCCCCCCCCCCCCCCCCCCCCCCCCCGCCCCCCCCCCCCCCCCCCCCCCCCCCCCCCCCCCCCCCCCCCCCCCCCCCCCCCCCCCCCCCCCCCCCCCCCCCCCCCCCCCCCCCCCCCCCCCCCCCTCCCCCCCCCCCCCCCCCCCCCCCCCCCCCCCCCCCCCC
The DNA here is from genome assembly GCA_013407085.1 of Atriophallophorus winterbourni. Classification (NCBI taxonomy): domain Eukaryota; kingdom Metazoa; phylum Platyhelminthes; class Trematoda; order Plagiorchiida; family Microphallidae; genus Atriophallophorus; species Atriophallophorus winterbourni. The sequence goes on from JACCGJ010004562.1 coordinate 15,512, forward strand.
CCCCCCCCCCCCCCCCCCCCCCCCCCCCCCCCCCCCCCCCCCCCCCCCCCCCCCCCCCCCCCCCCCCCCCCCCCCCCCCCCCCCCCCCCCCCCCCCCCCCCCCCCCCCCGCCCCCCCCCCCCCCCCCCCCCCCCCCCCCCCCCCCCCC
>JACCGJ010004563.1:0-36016 GCA_013407085.1 Atriophallophorus winterbourni
ACGTTCGAGGATTGGACCAAGGCACTAGACGAAGGTGAGGCTGTACATGCTTGTTACATCGATATTTCCAAAGCTTTCGATAGAGTCAACCATGACATCTTAATTAAAAAGCTCGAATCCTATGGAATAACGGGAATATTGCTGAATTGGATAAGGGGCTATCTTACTGATAGACACGTCCAAGTTCGCGTTGGCAGCACCTGATCTAGAAAAATAGACGTCACGAGTGGAGTTCCGCAAGGCTCGGTGCTTGGACCTCTTCTATTCTTGGTGTATATGAACGATATAGTAGAGGATATTGGATGCAACGTGATACTATTTGCCGATGATATTAAAATTTGGAAACGTGTCAGGTCTGTTAATGACTGTATGGCATTACAACGGGATCTGAGCATCTTATTTCGTTGGTCCCAGTTAAATGAGTTACCATTTAACCCTGCGAAATGTAAAATGCTGCAGCTTGGGAAATCTCTGCACCACACGTATCAGCTTGGCACGCAAGATCTCGTCTGGACCACAGCAGAAAAAGATCGGGGTATCTGGGTTTCGTTTAACCTTAAGCCTGGACAGCATTGCCGGATGGTGTACAATAAAGCTTGCCGTATCTTGAGTCTTCTCAAAAGAATATTCCGGATTTTTACGCCCGAAACCCTACCCCGGGTAATTAACACGTATATACGTCCTGTTATGGAATATTCCATCCCAGCCTGGGCACCATGGCCGAGGAAGGATATCGAACTACTCGACAGGATTTATCATCGTGTTACAAAGTTGGTCTCCAGGTACAGAAATTTGCCTTTCACAGAGCGAATGTTAAAACTGAACCTACAAGATTTTACCCAACGGCGGATACGTAGTGACCTTATGTTGACCTTCAAAATCCTGCATTCTGTAAACCATCCCCTTAAACACTTGCTTAAGCCCAATGACCTTACTCGAACACGAACACATTCAAAGGCTTTAAGCATTCCACATTCTCGATTGGATATACGTCGTAATTTTTTCTCCGTAAGAATTTGTTTTACTTGGAACTATTTGCCTGAAGAAACCACACGATCAGAATCTGTTGAGGTTTTCGCTTCCAAACTCCATGAGTTTATGACGAACCATGCGGTATGCGAATGTCCCTATTGATTTTTGAGATATTTTATATTTTTTATATATTTTTATATGTTCCATACACCTTGTCATCCTATGGTTATTGCTAAGCTTAATGCTTTTTCTACCATACAATTTTCTGAGTTCTGAGTTCTGAGTAGTAACAAGCTGTCGATTAACTGCAAATAAGTATGAAGCTGCACTAAGTTTATCACCATTGTGGACAAAGAATATAGATGAGTTTGCGTTTCGTTTGTGTATTCCTGATTTTATATCCTAAAATTGCGCTACGGTTCATTTTGAAAGCATCATCGATTGATGCGCTCCCTTATTCTTTTGAATTAGTGAAGTCAACTAGTTGTGGATCATAAGAAATGCTTATCAAAGTTATGCGAAATTCTTACTCGCATAAATTGCGAACGATCTACAAGTTTTCCTTATTCTTCAGCACCAGAAATCTGTCAGCAATCAGTGGCAAAAGATTGAACTCGAGTGACGCTAATAATGATTTGATGTAATCGACACGATCATAAATGTGTCGGGTACATTTATAAACTATGTTAGACAGTTCGCTATTCCACTATAAACACCTCATATAACGACATGTTTTCGAACAATTTACCAACTAAGACGAATTAATCAAGGCGCGTAAACACGTAACTGAAAACGAGCCCAACAATGTATGCGCAGTTGGTGAAATTTTGCGACGGTAAATTTGGTTCCTTTCAACTGCGAATCCTGATATTGATTTGCCTCATTTTTGTTCGCCACATTAGAATGAATCATTTCGGTTAAAATTTTGTTGACCTCGTGAACTGCCTGCTTCTAAGCTACCGGGCTCAAGATGAATCATGTGCGATTTAGTTTGAGTTCACTTTCACCGACACTCGGACAAGTTCTACTCGTTCATGGTAGCAGCAAAACATAAATTAAGTATGTATGCGATAGAAATCCATGCAAAATTTTTTATTTCATTTCCACAATCAATGCTCATAAAATTGAAAGTATGTTTTTTAAATCAATAATCTCACGCAGAATGCGGGCAATAAAAATTAACTCATTGTAAGTCAAACCACAATACGTTTATGCTAGAAGTCAGAATCGGTCAGGGCAGATGTGTTTGCCAAATTATGTTTTGTTGAACGACGAAGCAGCTGAGTGTGAATTTCGTTTGTAGCACTATATCCGAGTCGAACGCTCGTACTCCAAATATGTTGAACCTACACTATGGAAGGCCAACGTGCGAGGTTGCAAATAACAAAACCAATATGTTGAACATTTTTAAGTTCCTCTCAAATATCAATAATAGATGTTTACTGAACCAAATTGTCCACGCACACGAACATCATCAATGTCCGTCTAGTAAAACCATGATCTTGCAGAATTTTCCAAATCTTCACGGAAGCCAATCCATTTAACGTTAGCACTTAAACATATTTCATATTTGCAATCCCGTCTTCCACATCAATCAATTCCGCTATCAGTAGCTGGATTGTAGATGTGAGTGCTTATACTACCTGACGACGTATAAGTTTCTGAACAATTTTGCAATTCTTTTTGGGTCGCCGGGAACTAATATCGTTGGTTAAGCCACTGTGTAGTTGACAATTTGCAATTCATGTTGGGCTGCTCATTTCCAATATTCTTCACTCAAGATTCAAGAATATATGGTCACAAGAAGCAGATATCTCCAAAATTACCATATTATAGTAAATAACATATAACCATGTAATATCACGTATAGTCCAGTTAAATAGTTACGATGAGTCAATACGCAAGTGCCGTCAAATCTTCATGTAATAATATGTGTCCAAATTTCGAATGAACGTTTCAACGCTGTGATCATAAACAATAGTTTCGAGGGGCAATTCCAAAGTAAACAGACACGTTCCTAATAGAAATATCGTCAAAAGTTATTACAGTAAGATATAATTTTTAGTGTCACCGAGTGGCTTAGTGACACTTTATATTTTCTACACACAAGTTGCGCAACAATTTGAAATTGGAGATGGGCTCATGGGTCTATTTCAAGTAGGATAACACTTAAACTTTTCGAATCTTTTTCCCAATCATTTGGCAAGTTGTAACACATCGTTACTACCGAAATCAAAGTTAACTCCATCTGCAGTCAACGAAAGTTTCTTCATCGGTCTCCATTCGAAGGATAAATACGGAAACAAAAAATGTTACGCATAGTGTTTCGCATAAAAATATATTGTCTCTGGAAAAGAATATTTGGATATATTTAAAACCGTAAACTTAAATCGGGACGTATTGAAACGTGGAAGTAAATAACAAACAATTTAAATAAATAAATAATTAATATTGCGCAAATATTCATAGGTCCTATTAGTGCAAGAATTAGTCATGAACACGAGGGATCCATCATTTGTACAATTCATAATCTCTAGTGTTTTATCTCAAATGCTTTACTGTGTACCGGATATTTTCTATGCTCACTTTTCAAAATATTTTGTTTTCCACAAACCGTGCATCAAAATCGTTCACGCTGATCAAATGAAGGCGCAATAGTGGTGACGACAATTTCAATACTCAAGAGGGTAATTCGGTTCACGAGATTACCGTTTGTAATTAATTCCGAAACGGCGATCTTTAAACGAGCCATAGAATTGCGCATCAAGGACATACCACATGCAGACGCGTGCCGAGATGGCATCCAATTCGCCGTGCTGACCATAAAGCAACGTTAAACAACAATTGAGAGCCTGATAGCCAGATTACGCGAAATGGGTCTTAGTAATAAACTAGGGAAATGCTGTTTCCCGAAAGTATACTTGGAATACCTGGGTTTCCGAATTGAGGCAAATAGCATCGTGGAGAATACTCGATTGAATAATGACTTTTCCACTCCCACAGATGTGCACCAGTAACGGTGGCGTATAGCAGGATTGTTTCTGCCTGAATGAAAGACCCTCGACGACCCCGTAAGCGACTGCCGTGGCAAATCCGCATCAATCTTACTGCACTACTCGGTGCGTGTATGAGAATGATGTTGTGTATTCACATTCAACGTTGTTCAAACAAAATTAATGACGATGAAGAGAACAGGCTCACCCGGTATAGACAATATACACGCAAACATTTTGCACAATCTATCTTCCGAGTTGGCAATACCGACATCTGACGTATTCACGATGATGTTCGAGCAGAGCTTTGTACCGGAAACTTGGAAAACTGCCCTGATTAGTCCGATCTACAAGGGTGGTAAAAGAAATGATCCTTTAAACTATCGCCCGATAGCGTTATTACCAGTGCTATCAAAAGTAATGGAGTCCATAATAGCTGATGCCTTACGGAATCACTTTGAGATTAATAATTTAATCTCCGAGGCACAGCATGGATTCAGGAAAAAACGATCCTGTCTGACAAACTTGCTATTAGCAAAAGAATCTTGGTCTGAGCTACTGGATGCCGGCCACTCCGTGGACGTAATTTATATCGATTTCTCAAAAGCCTTCGATCGTGTGAATCACGAAATACTTTCGTCGAAACTACTCACCTACGGAGTACAGGGTAAACTCCATGCATGGATTAAAGAATGGTTGATATCTCGTGAGATGTACGTGAGAGTCAAAAACGAACTATCCGAGTCGATTAAAGTTGCCCGTGGTGTCCCACAAGGATCAGTCCTCGGACCGCTTTTGTTTTTAATATATATAAACGACTTGCCTACTGTATTACAGTCGTCCGTGCTTATTTTCGCTGATGACGCAAAGCTTTGGCGCAAGATAGACTCCACAGACGACACGCAGAACCTGCAACGGGATCTCGATATGATTCACACTTGGTCCATAGACAACGAAATGCCCCTGAATGCTTCGAAATGCAGCCTATTGTCTCTCAACAGCAAGTCGAGCAAAGAATATTATCTTGGTCGCACTGTTATTAAACCCGCCTCCTCCGAAAAAGATTTAGGTGTGATTATCCAATCAGACTTAGGAAACTCAATGCAATGTCGACTGGCTGCCTGCAAAGCTGAAAACAACTTGGGTCTCCTTAAAAGAGTCCTAGGTTCGTTTGACCCCAATATTGCCTGCAAATTGATTTCAACGTACATCCGTCCTCATGTTGAATATGCTATACCGGCATGGGATCCTTGGTTGAAAAAAGATATTCTGCTATTAGAAACTCCACAGCGCAGAGCGACAAAACTCGTCCTGGGACTATCAAATTATCCATACGAAACGCGACTTAAATTATTGAATTTGCATTCGGCTGAATACAGACGGAAACGAGGAGCACTTATATTCATTTGGACAGTGCTTAATCAAACAAATCATCCTTGCGGTCATTTGTTTCATCTTTCCCATAACACACATCTGCGAGGTCACCAATCGAAACTTTACCATCAGCATAGCAGGTTGAACTGCAGCAAATATGCATTTTCTGTTCGCAATGTGCAACTGTGGAACAGTTTACCTACTCATGTGGTACAATCTGGAAGCGTTGAAGTTTTCAAGAAATCACTAGATATCCACATGGAAAAGTATGTTTTTTATGTTTGACAATAATCTATCAATATTTTGATATTTTTACCATCCGACCCGCTGTACATTTTTGTGGGTCTTGTAAAGCATAGCTTTTTACCTGCATATGATCTATGAATAAATCTATGAATGTGGATTGAAGCGAGGGCCCTGAGAAATGCAACCGCGAAAGTGACAGATTAATTCTTGATCTTTTCCTTAGACTATAGAGTATGTGAAGTCAGTTTCTTGTGGACAGATCAAAGCTCTGACCAAGAAAGGTTTTATAGCAGATCTTATTCAAACTTCATCATATGACTTCTTTGGGAGCATCGGATAATTTTCGTCACACTTGAGCTCAATAATTCTGATGTTTTCGATGTTTGGTTGAGCTAATAATAATTGTATGCGTGGCACCACAGTTTATCCAGTGTATTTCAAGAAATTCAATAGAAACATCCCTTCTGAATATCGCTATTACCAATTAGTGAAATTATGCCGGATGCAGTTAAAATGTCGTTTAAATTCGCATGGTCAAAAATGTTACCAAACCAGATACACACTAAAACGCGCGGTAATAGAGGATTTACCGCGACGATGCTTATGCATTTGGAGAACATCAGCCACAGTAAAATTGGTTTTGATACGTCTGTAATCTGAAAAACGAAATATTAATTTTCATATGTTCTTCTCGCCATATGTAGGTGAATCATTGCGGTTAATGTTTTTTTGACCTCGTGAACTGCTTGTTACTAAACTTCCAGAAACATGGTGGATCATGTGAAATTGAAGTTGATTTCAGTTTTACCAAACATCGAGCGATGTCCACTCATCCAAGGTACATGCAGAAAAAAATAAGAATATTCACAATGAATTTTCATGGAAAATCATTGGTCACAGCTATGATGCAAGCGACACTAGTAATGCCATGAAAATTATCTCCGAGCCCAATTAATGTTCGTTGTTTGCTGGTCGTGGAATGCTCCGAATCTAAGAACTGCGGTCAGTTCTGATGAGAGTTACCGGAAAATAATTTTATGTTAAACTACAGAGCTTGCTTACTTGTTTAATCCCTTGAGTTCCTGGAGGAACATAGGGCCTCGAAAAAGCTTTGGTTTCAGTAGCGGTTTGAGGTTTTTACAGAGTGGGGTTGCTGACCCCGCGTCTAACCCTCCTCCTTTTGCAGACGGGCTTGGGACCGTCCTCGGCGGAGTATTGTGATTGTGTAATCCGCAGGAAGCGGAGGTTTGGAGTCAGGGTTTCCATCCCCTAGATGGACTGCCCTCACAGGCTGACGAGCTCCATCTACCCGAAGCGAACTGGTTTTGAGGCGCCAGTCACCCGCCTTCGCCCCTTCTCCTGTAAGTAGAAGCAGTTCCGCCACGAGCAGGCCAGGAGTTGGGCTTCGGTTGTCAAACTACAGAGCAGCTGGGTAAAATTCCGATTCTAGCATTATGATAAAGAGCAATTCCTGTTCATCAAATGCGTCGAACAATGATGGACTCGAATCAAATCGATTGTTCTGGTTTTGGCTTCGTTATTTTATAACGGGGCACTATTTTTGATTGAATTTTAAAAGATCGATTGCAATCGGTATTTTCTTGATCTTTTCGCCGGTATCTCATTTCAACTTTATGGAGCAAGCTATTATTTTGTTTTTGTGGAGTCTCAAAAACGCATATACATGGTCCAATCGCTAGGATAACTGAAACAAAATTAAATTTTAATATTTTCGCAATTAGAGCAACTTTTGTGTGATTCAATATTCGCATGCGGTTTGCGCATTAAAGAAAGTTGCAAAAAGAAATATACCATGTCTATGGGTGAGAGGCAGCACGATATCTCATAACAGATTCAGTTGTTGAGCAATTTATTAGAAAATGTTTTTGACCGCTCGGGGAATCATATTCATGTAAAATAATGTTTCTAATGAATCCGTTGCTTTATATCATATCGTTCAGTACTTTCGAAATTCAGAATTAAGAAAACGCTTATTCAAAAATTAAATCTCCTAAACAGCATCACAAGAGGACGATGTATATATAGTAAAAGAATATAAAACTCTGAACATTGAGATGACCAGATTTCACATAATGTCATAGGACTTTGAAGTAAAAACAGCAATAGTTACAATTCAGAACCACAAAGGCGACAAATTTTTTTTAGGCAAGTCAAGCGCAAATGATGCTCAGGGAGAATAGCTAGATATCTGAGAATCATTCAAACATTTCAATGCTATTACAAATAACTCTCTGTTGTATACACCCTAGAGTTTTATTTTCGACACTTCATCGCTAGAAAAAGTGTAAAATATACAGAGTGTGCAATCGAAATTCAATTGAGTGGTTCGCTTTGTGAGGATTGATATGCGATCAATACGAAAGGGCGATAGTGGAGCGCTCTTTGATATAAACATCCAGTTTTGATTAGAAATCACGGATTGTGTTAGAGTTCGCAATATCTTGTGATAGTTAATACTAATGAAAGCTAATACGTACAGATAGGTAATGTCGTCCAAAATGCAGTCATGAGTAACGTTTAACTAAACGACTTCAATGTTTTAGTGTAATATTAGGGAAACTGACTTCTATCAAACGTAGAGATGGTGGTATTCCATCCGCAGTATTTTATATTTCATGATAATGTCGCTCCTAACTTCTCTATGTGAAAAAATCGGGTAATCCCAGCATGGCTATTTGCTCTGTGTATGGAATGTATTCCATCCCATTAACTAGGTTCGTCTGTGGTTAGCAATATTTCTACCAAAATACCATGTTTTTACGCAGCGAACGTGACATACTGGCATCATGGAATCGATTGTTCAATGGATATAAATTTTCCTAAAGCGGGCGAGGTTTTTAAGATTTAACTGGAAAAAATATTCTTCTGAACAATCCCACGCTACCACTTGCCGTATTATTGCTGATATGAGTAGGCGGTTGGCTATGTCTGTCTTTCTGAGGACGTGCAAAAATTGTTTTCTACGATGTTTGATTGAAATAGAAAACTGAGTTTTTTTGCGTCGAATTCGACCGCTGCATTAAATACTCGGTCGTTATATCTCACGCCCAATAATTACTTAGTGCACCACTTGTCGGACACTTCTAAGGATCTCAAATTTTGTGACCTCTGTATCTTTAAATGAGTACATTGCGGATCGCTGCTTGGTAAACAAGCAGTTTACTTCGAAACAGTTGACTTTGTTCGAATAAAAAAATTGGTAATTCTGATGCCATCGACCGATGGATATATTAAACAAAACGAAAGAATAGTTGTAGTCGGGATGATTGATAATGTCAGTTTGGGTTCCAAATGCGATCAGGGTGCGTTCGATTATTGACTATCGCCTGATATACACTCTAGTATACACTCAACGGACAGACGTAAGCCGAATAATTTTATCTGATACATTAAGTAGGTAGAAGAGTAATGCTCAGAAGTTAGCTGCGTATTAAGAAAAACTGGCTAGAGAAAACGCGTAACGTAGAGTTCGTTTCATTGTCATACAAAACATACAATCACACCACCTGTTGCTCTGTTGTCAACCATCATTCTGCCAAACATTATTACTGCAATTATTGTGAATACACATCAGTGATTGCCTTCAAAATATTCACAAAGTGGACCACAACGGTATATATTAGGAGTACAGGAGCTTATCAGCAGTGTATATCTTGTTTCTGGTGGGATTCGAATCTCAGACCATCGTCATTGCAGTGTCACGCATTTCGGCCTGAGCTACCGTCCACTGTTGACTGATCACGTTTAGGCTTTCATGTTTCAAATGACCTAACGTTGAGTTTCGCGAGGAACAATATTTTCAACGTTTATATGCACCTCTCGACCGATCTTTGAAAATTGAACGCTGATGGCATGATCTACGATCAGCTATTGTGAGCTGTATTTGCGTTGTCTAAGTTCGCATACAGTCTTAAAATTAAGCAGTCAAAATAAATCTTTTTGACATTATTATTATCTGCCTCGCACGCGGTGTTATTATATTGTTCAACCCGACAAGCGATCGGCCGCAATATAATCTGTTGAAATTCACCACAAAATGAATCCGCAATGCATAGTGTAGATGTTGTTGAGTATATCATGACATACTCCGTTAGAAAACGGATAAAGTAAACGGAAAACTTATTTTTTTTACAAAATTTAGCAACTGTGTGATTGCCTCCATCATACAACATTTGTTACAACTAGCAACATTATATGAAATTCATTCCCTTTCTGTTGACATCGCGGTGATTACATTTGCAAGCATAGAAATAAACAGCAAACTCGAATTGTGAATTGACAGCTAAATCAACACATGGGACAGATGTAGTATGTCACCAGTGTGAGTGACAAGTGTTAGGAGGGCGCCCCCTGTTGTACAGACAGTGAACGAACTATCGATTAATCATCAATCAATATCGATCGTGAGTTCAAATTATGATTTTTCGCTCACTGTGATATTCACACATTTGCTCTTCGCATTCGGTGAATACACGATTTCAGTGACGGTTGTGTTCTCTCTGACCACACGGGCTGGGCCAACAGTAGTACACCACAGACATAACAACTTGGCGACGGGGATGGAGATAGGAGCGATAAGATTTATTATTGGAATGATTCAGTACAGATTTCTTATTAAAATACTTCGCACTACTGTCACTACTCGATCAAAATCCGAAAATCAACATGACGTCAATAACAACCGAATGCCAGAGGCTACTAAATTTGAAGCGTGACACTGCGCTGGTCGAACAAAACCCCTGCCAGAATGAGCCGGTGGTGTTAGCCGTCAAGCAACAAAGTAGCCGGCAGAATGATCATCGTGTCGATCAAGACACCAAGCTCCCATCCCAGTTCTGCCAATGTGATGAATGGCATTTTGCGAGCTATTGCCCATTCAAGAAGCACCGATTCCAGAAGTGCAACAGAAAGGGGCATAACGAAAACTACTGCCGCACAAACTATTTTAAGAGATCAGTGTTCAATGATCCCTATCTTGTCTTCTCCACCTTCAAGACCCCAGAAGACGGAAATTCAGCGGAAGAAAAGCCGCCTTAAATTAATTCCGCGGAATGCAAACCAAGAAGGTTGGCCGATCGTAGACGTGTTTCAGTAACCACACGACAACCAAACTTAAAGTTAGAGGTGTTAGGATGGCGCCCCCTGTTGTACGGACAGTGAACGAACTATCGATTAATCATCAATCAATATCGATGGTGAGTTCAAATTATGATTTTCGCTCACTGTGATATTCACACGTTTGCTCTTTGCATTCGGTGAATACACGAGTTGAGTGACGGTTGTGTTCTCTCTGACCACACGGGCTGGGCCAACAGTAGTACACCACAGACATAACAACAAGACGTGAGTGAAATTAAGAGTATAGTGCTGTAATGGTCACTTAAAACGTGAATCTAAACATTTTCGGATTTTGAAACGTTTCGTCACTGTATGTTTAGACAGCGCACGATCTGCTTATTGTTCCCCAACCAATGCGAAATAGTTATAAATGAACATAAGCAACTTGAAGTGCTTTCTTTGGAAAAAAATATATTTTTTTGTATTGTTTTAAAATGAATCCTGAAATGTTCAAGGGCATTTCCGACCGATGTTAATCTAACGAATATCACCACTATTTGAATTGAGCATTTTATGGTAAATTTCAGTTATATTAAACGGCTTTAACCGCATATTATTGCCAAGAACACTCACCACTTCCATGCGAAATTTCAAATTCAACGATTTGTTTTCAATTTCTTAAGTGTCCAATCGATGTTGTCATAAAAAACATTTCGTGTGACCACATCCATGATTCATCGATCAATTCACAATTGACATTATAAGGTTAAATGTGAAGTAAATATGTCTTAAACTGCAGTGGCAGCGACCGTGATTTACAAGTGTAGCCCATTACTGTGAACGGTTTCCAAAGCGATTAGTTCTCTGTGATGTCTCCTCAGAAGAAACGACGCTCCTTAAGCTTATAAATTTAATGTGAATTGATCATATGTGTTCGATTGGGCTTGCAAGATTTAATTCTCATATCAGTACTGTGTTTTGCCTTGGATTTCGAAGGACGATACACCCAAAGAAAGCACTGGATACTAAGATTCATTAGGGATAATTCCAGCCTAGCTAACGAACGGATTGGCTTGAAGGGTAACCCATCGTCTCAACCCCAAGATGGTTCAGTGTTAAAACTTGGATCCAGTAATGGATATGCACTGCTGATGAGCAATAAACAGACCGAAATTCAAGTCCGTTGATTCATTTGGATTGTCATTCAGTCGAAATCGAAAGAAACACGGTAATAATGAGTTCTCTATAATTAAGAATTGCATCTCCGAAAACCTATCTGAACAACAGCTAATAATATTTATTCCATTTTTCGATTTTTAATTTGGTTCTCGATTAATTTGTGATCAGAGCAAAAATCGACGTCGGGGATATAGATATGATGCAGTCTTCACGTTGATGTCGGTTTATTGCCATCGTTGACAAAGTGTCCAACAAATCACGCTAGGTCTATCTCCCTCGCAGACGTGTCCCTACCAGCGTTGTCAAGGTCTAATAATGATTGTTTGAAGGCCGTTTAAGTCGAGGCGTCACACCTCAGAGTTGCAACAATTCTTTCCCCAGACCGGAAGCGTTAAAGCATCTTTTGCACAAACTGTTCAATATACATTAAATTGAAGCAGTGCTGAGGATACTGGAATCAAATTGATTCTTCCCGTTAAGCTTAGGCTTGAGTAACATCTCTTTCAGGGACAATGGATTCCAGTGAATCCTAGTGTGGCCTAATTACTTCTGACCACGAATTCCTTCTCTACCCGACCCCTGAAAAACACCAAACTTCCAAGATTATCGAACTGCTCAACATGAGCGATCATTTATTGCAATATTTGATAGTTCACGTTACCAGTTATGAAAAAGCACTTTACACTTGCTCGTTAGGTAAAATTATCCGAGATATAGATGCCTCCATTGCAATCATACCCAAGGCCAATTTGACAAATGGGTCTACATTCAGTAAAGCAATATCATCAACATAATCCAGATCTATACCACGTTCACATGGATTGAGGTGGATGTTACCGTTGGTATGTATTTTCAAGAACTTGCCGTAAAAACAGAAAGGTCAAAGACGTTTTGCAATGTTTCTTCAGCGTGCTATTTCCTGGTGACCGAAGGTTTTCAAATTTCTGTTCGTTATTATTTATCGTTAGTAATGTATAAGGAATACAATTTCTTTTACCTAGTGCCTGCCTGTTCTTACTGCTGGACAACAAATTTCGCCACGAGTATTTTTGGATTTATTACAATGAATTAATCATCTACTATCTGCCCTCCTAAACATTAACGTATACGCATTTATGCTTATCCGTGTCCTGATATACGAAGCTGTTCCGAATTTCTGCTAATAACAATTATTTGCGAATTCAAAAATACGTCATCAATTGCAAATTGAAATTTAGCTTTCATGTGGTGACTAACCAAGTCGCGAGTGGCTTTCTTTTATCTCTATTTTTTGCCTTGCATAACTTTCCCTTGATGTTCAATGAGTACGATCGCATTCACACGACACGGATACAATTGTTTATATGTAACATTTATCTGCCTCCTTCGTAATACTATTTCCATATAACAAGTATTAACTACATTTGAAATATTTACCGCTACTTCCTACACGCTATAACTTTCAAACTTATTAAATGTCGACCGTTAATTTCCTGGAATTCGTGCTGCTCGCATTTAGTATCAAAAATTCTGGTTACGTTTGAACTGCTGAATATGGTACCAAGCTGAATTAAAGGTACATCTAGGTGGAAATGAAATGTGAGCTCACGCAGTATTGCCATAAGTAGAAAGACTACACATCGCAGCTCTTTCGAAAAAAAGGCTGCGCTGGCTTTTTTGTTCATGGGTACAAACCCAGTCTACATGAGCGTGGGCTCATGTGCTTAAACAGGTTGGTCGTAGCAACCTTACCCAACAGAGGCATAAAAACAAACTCCTGTTTTTTCGGGAACTGTTATGCTGAATAGGGCCAATATGATATAGTAATGGCGCCCATATTCTCGAAATCAATATACCAAGTTTTTCGTACACAGTACGTTCAACGTAAAACAACATGGGTAAAAGGTAACAAATCATGTAAGACAAGGCGCCATTTCGACTAGTGTGAAACGAAACTCGAAATGGATTACATTTATATTTTTCATTTAAACATTTGCTTCAAACAAAAACTAACCATCATGCTGTTATTGGAATGTTGAAAAATATTTCAAACAGTTACCGGTGCTGCATTGCACCGATTGTAGGACGTGACTTAGTCCCCACATGGAAGCTAAATTTCAATTTGTAAATGAGGATTTATCCTCGAATTCGCAAATAATTGGGTTTAGCACAAAGTCAGATGGGCGTTCGAATGTCAGGTCACGGATACGCATACTTGATGAGCGGCAACAACCCGCGAAACCGGTCGTGTGCTTCCGTCCTGCTTTTCGAACGTCACATACTACTTATTAATGAAAATCTGACTTCAAACAAAAAATTATTACCACACGTTTAACGTGTTCGCTGCATTTTAATTGGCTGTCCGATATACATTCACATATATATGCCAGTTAGAAAACATATCTAAGATGTTCACAATCAAAACATGAATTTCGCGATAGTCGTCGTAACACTTTCCGGCAAGTATATACGTAAATAAATAAAGAATGTATATAATGATCTTTAAAGTTTTCCAATTTTGCTTTATATTAGTAGTGTCTATCTATTTTGCAAAAAGTAAAATGCGATGCATACATATATGGATTGTTGAAACATGCATGTCAATGTTTCAAGAGCATACAGATCCTGATCCAACTGCCCTTCATTAATGAGTGGAACACACCACAAAACCGGCCGTGAGGTGTGTTATGGAAATGCATGCAACGGAGCATATTTATACAAGTCAATCTATCTTTCGTTTTCATGAGTATGCTATTTAAAAAAAACAGATAAGTAACAATCGATAATAACATATTTGTTTATCTGGAATAACATTTTAGATGTTATGTTCAAACTTGCCTATGGCCAGATGAATATCAGTGAGTTCTATCTACGTATATATCCACGGTATGACTTTCATTTTCAATAATTATTTACAAGCGACCTTTCCACGAAATACTTCACATTTCGTTATTTTAGAGAATTCAGTATTTCACATTTAGTTGAGAGCAATGCAATATAATAAGATTAGACTACTTGTTCACAAAAAATTGCAGGGATTTGCCTTTCAACAACATATCACGCTTAGTTCATCGGCAGAGGTTCAATAAATATTTTCAGCAAATATTACATCAAAATCTTTTTACAGGTCCAGAAACGTTTATTATCGATATCGATTCTCCTTTGATGAACATTCTTTGGAAAAATGAAACAATTTTTCCTGGTTTGCATACACCTCCATTTGAGCAGCGACTGACTAGACTAGATATGCGCACTATCGAGCACAGGCGCCTAAGAGATGAAGTAAACCTGACATACCGAATAATTCATATGGCGTATCACCCACTTAGACACCCCTATAAAATAGGTTGCATCATCTCGACCCGCAGGCACAATCTGTAACTTCATGTATACACTCCTGATTAAACTGTCGCTGTATCTTTGCCACAGTTCGTGTATGCTTTTTGTGCAACAGTTTATCGCCAGCAATGGTTTCCTAGCCAAACAGGAAAGTACGATTTCGTTCAATTTTATACATTGATTTAATGGTATTGTTTGCTTTTTTCATAATAAATATTGAATCTTGAATCTATTGAACGAATGTAACCGAGCTCCGACTTTGCTTCAATTTCAAACATTTACAAATAAATCATTCAAACAACCTTATATTGCGAGCCACCTTTCATCTAATTGATACAGTCAACCTTCGAATAACTCATTGACATTGAGGACCGAATCCCCGAATGTATCGATTTAAAATTCACAGCATACTACACACACGTCATGCAGATTTTCTATCAGTGCTACGTTAGTAAATCCTACCTGTTTCCATTTTCTCAGCATTTTTGGATGATACTTCACTTTTCGGTAAGCATTGGCTGGCAAACGAAACTCCGTTTCTAATAGGGATGTTATAATACATTACCTGATTTCAGATGGCTACTACAGACGTAAGAATAATGCTGCTAACAATGAATTCAAGTTAATAGATTGATGTATTACATTTTGTCCGTAACAGTGGAAGCACAATTTGACTATTGTGCAATCGACGCATCAAGTTTGCAAATATATTTCATCTGACATGTATCATTAACGTTGAATGTGCTATCCATCAAAATTGATTATTGCTTGCTTACTGATATAACACCACATATTAAAAGTTGTCATTTGCGTGCATTTTCATCGCAATCGTCAGGCACGGACTGTGCGATCGGGACCCACTTTCGCTTGAAACAGTCTAGGAATGGCAAACAAGTAAAGCTTGTATGCCACTGTTCGATAATGTTGGTACGACAAACGAGTTCAATCACATGTAGTCAAACACGGGTAATGCTAAGTTTTCTCAAAAATTGAAACGGAATATTGTACGATATTTTCACCCTAAAATTATGAAATATATGTAAAATCTCGTGGCATAATAGACAGTACACGTTTCAAATAAACGCTGCAAAATATCTTTGATTTGTTAATGTTAAATCTAGATGACCATTTATACAAAATTGATACACATATAGCTTCGGATTTCTATTCAATCAAGCATCAAATCTTGTCGATTGTTTTCAAAATATGAAACGAATATTAGACGCTGTCTAATTGTTGTATATATAGTTAACAATACAGATGCCCGTTCATGGATATTTTATGACAAAGTCGAATTTTTGGAAATAAGGCACTCTAAACGTTACTTAAGCAACCGAAAATTTGTTGAGTTATTGTGCCTTTTTTATGATTGTCCCAACTGTCTATTTAATGAAAAGACATGATCGTATTTACATTCGCACCTATACCTGACAGTTAACCACGATATTGTTTATTATATTTTTCTTTTAATTTAATGCTTATAATGCTATTCCATATTATCTGGAATAAGAGATATCATAATGTGAAACATTTGTAACTCATGCGACATTGATAGCGTTCTCATATTATTAATTATCAAAGAAATTCATGGTGAGATTCGATAATAAAATTATTCATAATAATAATAATAGTAAATAATCACATTTTGTATAAAAATTGATTGCTATTGCTTTGTGTATGTAGCTATATGTATTAGCTTATCATGTTCACTGCGAATCTCAATGTGGCGTTCACAGTGGAAGTTCGACCTTAGACACGACATTCGCAATGAAGCAAATTTGAAAAAAAATGTTATATAAGCTATGGCTTCGTGATCAGTTTTCATGTATTCAACGAAGACATCCAATGACGTTTGCAGAAAATCTTGTCCATAATGCTTGATCGAGTAGGCTGCTCTACAAGACTACAATAATCCTTAGGCATGTATGGATCATTCCACTTTAACCGTTGTTCTTTATTATATTTCGTGATACGCTGTGTTCTAGAATAAGGTTATTTTTTGCTACCTCACTGTTCGACACTTTCTTTAGTTTGCTGCTTTCAGGACAAAAGAATAATATGTACCTACCCAAGCTGTTCAACCTTAATCATTGAATGTCATAAACCAAGATTTGGAATATGCTAATCCGTGAAATGCTGTTTGCCAACGAAATACCCATAACTGCTGAAACACTAGCTGCACTAGTCACTAAGAATCTACTAATCTCCGCATTAAAACAAACCGATTTGACAATCAGCATGTATAACACCAAAGTCCTTGGCCAAATAGTTGTATCGGCTCGAATCGCCATCGTTAACGAGTATCAGCTTGAAGCAGTATATAATTTCACATGTGTTGCCTCAACTCAGCCGTTAGTAAATTGTTTTACAAAGCTGCTGGCACCTTTTCTTGCAAACTTACCGTGGAGACAAATATGGTGGTGTAATGTAGTGCGTACTGAATGCTAAAATGCATGGCAATGAAAATCTGACCATCCACGCAAGACACAAGCGGAAGTCGATTGCTCTCCACATACGAGTATTTTAGAACAATTCGTGTTCAGACAAAGTAACACATGCTGAAGATGATTCCTATTCTAGTGTATAGAGCACATTCATCCGTACAACGAAAATGCCATACACACTGTACTGTTCAAGCACGAAATTGAAAAATAACGTATTGCAAATTATCTAATCCATGGTGAGATCAAATTAGACAGTTTTTCTTCGTGCGATCGATATGAAACCTTTGAAGATTAGCTTTACTATTTGAAAATGCACTTGTTATTGACCGTTCACTTTGGATGCATTCTGTAATTGTCCAATCGATAGGTACATTTGTCCTCTATCTTATGTGTCGGTCTCTTGCAAAATAATTTCCACGTGATTATTCCATCTGGTGTTCTAATCGGTGAGAAATATATCATTCCATAGTTAATACAGCGCGGTTTAAACTATTTTTCAGTCGATAAACATAATTCAATCACAATTTTTTTCGAATAGGAATAACTATTTTGATAGAATCCTTAATGTTTAATAGGAAATTTCGAGATTGTCAACCATATTCAAATACAAAACATCTTTCGTTACGTGCACAGCGACATTGAGAGTTGTGATGGTAGTTGACGAAATTTCGGTTTATACCCTAAAGCCTGTTACTAAAAAATTGCTTGATTTAGTATAAAGGATATCAAGCTCCAGAAATAGTTTAGGCATTAATTAAATTTCAATTATTCAGCGATGTATGGTCGTAACATATTTGCTCTTATTGATGAAATTCACATCTACACTTTTCCGCCAATCGTGCAGTGAATCGTGAGTAAATAGTTTGCATCAATGTGATTCATATATGCGTTCACTTATCCCCCATGTTGTCTTTGTATTTTCCACCAAGTTTAGCTTGTCTATATGCGGCAATTATCGAAAACATTAAAGGACACCAACTTTCAGCAAAATCGATTGGCCGATGCATTGTCCTACGAATGTCACCATGAATTAAACAGCAAAAATCGCTGTCTATGAATATTAAGATATTCTTTTATCAGCTATTGTTGACTATTAGCGTAACGCTATGACCTTAGAATATGTAAGGGGAAATCAAACTCTCTGTCGTAAACAAATTATGGTATGCGCTCTCTGCATGAGTTCCCTCTCCATCTCGTTTGCTACGAAAGATATTACGAAGATGATTTAAATAATGTTTTCGTAAATTGCTGTGTATTTGATCGATATTTGAAATGTGAAATTACATGCTAACAAATGTTCTCGAATTAATGTATACTTCATGCTCCACACAAGTATTGATGTACGCGAATGTCGCAGTGGATGAAGATATCCAGCAGGCTATTAATTTCGGTTCAACAAAGGATGTGCTCGTGAGACGTTTACAAACCGTAAGTCATTTTCTGATAATCCTAATTCAAGTTCCATCGTTAACACTTGTGTGTTTAATCAGCACAAATTGAAGAGTGGTTGGGCAATTGACATCTAACGGAAGAGTTAAAATTCAGTTATATAGAGATAATAGTAGAATATTTACACGTTTGATTTCAGACAAACAATAGCAATGTGGAGCACTTGACCCTTCGCCGTTACAAGTACGATCGCGAAAGACGTGTCTTGCATTTTCTTGCAAACTTAAGTGAATTCAATTCGAGAAATGTGCAGTTAATTCCGAAAATCTCCGCCGATTTTCGGTTGAAAGTCGAGATTGAACGACCCGGCTACAATGTGGTGTCTATTACTCCTGAGGATTTCAAATTATCATATAGTGAGTGAAACTTTATAGTTAAGGTTAGATATCGATTGACATTTGTACATTGACGCAACATACAATGACGTCGATAGTATGTTGAGCAACTTGTTTGATTCCAGATAAGGAAAATGTAGGAGAATATCGTGAGTTTAATTTTGCATTCTGAAATTTAAAAAAATACCATGAAATTCATTTGAGTATTATCATGAGAAAATTAGAAATATTATACTGGTTGACAAACAGTGATTCATTGAACCATTGTTCATTATTTTCCATATATTTTCTATGGGATTTTAACTAATGTTCGATTAATACTGGAGCTTCTGATAAACCTAATAAAGTTGCTTATTACGTGAATCATTTCCTTGTTGAAAATAACCCATGAGCCATTTAACACCGTTGGCATCCGAATGATGACTTACAGTTTTCGAAAATAGATTTTAAAAGACGAATGGAATCAAGTAATTATTTGAAATATCACAATACGTAACAGGCGACACGTTGATATTAACTTGGCAATAACCCACGAATATATGCGCACACCATATAATTAAACTTCACCCGTTTAAATAAAACTAATTATGTGTTAGCTAATTGAAAGTGTTTGACAATTATAAATATTTGATCAAATACATGTTGATTATGACTGGGACGTGGTTATTGCAGCCTTTTTGCTTCTGATAAAAACATCTCATTGATAATCATTCCAACTTTCACAGAATTCCTATACATGTCACATTTGTGTATCAACAATACTATACAAACTAGTCGAGGATATCTAACGAACACAAATGCGAACCAGCTTTTAACACCAGTGAGTATTTATGTGAACTTCGTTTATAGGAACATTGGAACATTTGTTTGGCTTTTTAACAGTTTTATTAGATCTTTGAAAATTCAATTTATTATGAAGACTTCTAAGATTCTATCTGATCCAAACCGTTGACTGTTTCGAATCATGTCGTTGTAATTAATTTCGAGGGAATATGACGAAGTTTATCTAAGTATCTATAAACACTAATCCGCAAGGCGATTACAGAATGGAAACAAACAACCAATAACCGTATTTTTAGTCATTCATATGCCTGACATTGCTTAATAGTAGTAAATGGTTCCGTTATTATTATTACAAGATTCATGATTAAATAATGTATGGTCACAAAAAGCAAAAGCCTCGCAATTACATGGTCATAGTAAATACTCATTCATGCAAAAGAAATAACAATCAATTGCGTAATTTCAAAAATAATACAAATGAATAACTAACATGAGTCAATTCGTGGGTATCTTCAAATTGTTATGCAACAAATAATTTCCCAAATTTTGAATGAACATTTAGACGCTAGGAGCGGTAATAATACTTCCCGGGGGCATTCCAAAGGAAACAGACACGTACAGAAATAAAATATCGGCAACAGCGGAAATGGGGAAATTGTTCTGCCGCTGAGTGGCTGTATGTATGTTATGACTCACGGTATTTTAATAAATGTTTTAAAAGATGATGTGATTCAAAGTGGTATCACATCAATCCGATGGCGTTTTTGAAGAGGAGTGTGGAGTGTAAGATTTACAATCGTTCATCGTACGTTACTTTCGGGAAACCACTTACGAGTTTGGTTGCACGATGGCATATTTTATCAAGTATTCGTATATACTTTTTCCACCACGGAATCCAAGCTTGCAATGCGTGCGCCATGGTTGGAATTAGGTAGGCTTCCATGATGATGGGCAAAGTTTCAGGCAAAAATGTTCTGCTATTCCGTCGCAGCATACCAAGTAGATGAGATGATAAAGCCCATGTTGCCGACTCAGTCCTGTTGAAAATCATTTATACAAAGTGATAATTGTATTGTAATTGCTTGCTATCTTGCAACACCACTCATTTTTGGAAGGTAAATGGCGGCTTATTCTGTAACGACATTTTATGGACAGCATCTAACTTAATTTGCAGTTGTGCATATTCTCAGTTGATTTTATCCTACTCCAAAGTTAATATTACCAGAAAAGAGAGTCTCTTTGCTTGAGAGCGTTTCTGGTAGGTCGTTGATGTAATCCATGTAAAGCACTGACCAGAGGAAGGAACCTTGCGGTACGCCGCTAAAAGCCTCAATTACTCGCGATGGTACGACGTTGATTTGAACGATCACCTTGCTCCCAGTGAGTTAACTTTCAAGCCTCACGAGTAGCTGTATGTGGATATTCAGCTTCTTCAGCTTATTGTACAAGTTAAAAACGATCAACTTGGTGAAAATCTTTAGCCAGATAGTAAGCGTGAAGGCTAGCTACTAAGTGGACCACTTGGCTCCTGTCGTTGAATACCTACAAGAATGTTGTATGACATGGTGACATTTACGAAATCCATGCTGTGCTACAGCTAGTATACATTGTGATTCTAACTGTTGAATCATTTTATGTCACTATGCGCTCTAGAATTTTGGTTATCACAGAGCGTATGGTGACTGGACGGTAGGCTGCAGGACCTGAAGTCTTACCACACTCGAAGTTATGTGAAATTATCCGCGTGTCATTCACTCTTGTGGCACCACACCATCGGTTAGAAAACGTTTAAACATCAGAATTAAAATATGCATTACGCTTCAGTTGTTGTTAGCCTACTTCGGTCGCTGTCGACCATGAATGTACATCACAAACGCGTGTATGTTCAAGTTTTGCAGCTTTCTGAGTAAATAAACAGTCCGATTCGGGAGGAACAATCTCTCCTGCAGCGTTGGCAACGATAGTCAGAACTCTGTTGTATTGCGTCAGTTGCACGTCGGCGGCGTGATCTGCGTTCAGCCGCCAAGAGCTGTATCTGCTCCTCCCCAGCATGCAGACGACGCCTTACACAGTGCCTCTAATGTGAGCTGTCAAGAGCAAGTTCTTCCCAACTCGCCGGGTCAATGACAAGAGCTTTCATATCTATTTTGCGAACGTCTTTGTACCGCAAGTGCGGTCTGCCCAATGGTCGACTTCCTAATTGCAACTCACCATAGAGTAGATCTTTCGGAATACAACCATTTTCCATTCTATAGACATGACCAAGCCAGCGCAGGCGGCGCTGTCGCAATAGAGTGAACATGCTCTGTAGACCAGCTTTTGAAAGCACTTCAGCATTAGTCACTCTGTCCATTTACGATATCTTCAAGATACTCGGATGCTTCGTAGATGGAAAGCATTCAGCTTCCGTTCGTGTCTTGCATGGCTGGTCCAGGTTTCACTGCCGTACAGTAAAGCATTTAGTACGCACGCGCTGTACACCATCATCTTCAGTAATTGATCGCATATCTAATCAGTCGATGGCGAAGAATACGATCATCCCGATAATGTAACACCCATTCGGTGACTTGAAGATTATTGACAGTGTTTCAATAGTGTAGTCCAATATGTGAATGTAAGTGTTAGAAAATTATATACTGATTATCAGTAGCTCAAAATAATGCGAACGCGCCGCGCGTTGACCCAATATGGATGCTTACACTCACTAGTGTTAACATAACATATTTTGATTGAGGTGATTAAATTTCACATGTACATCAAATGGTAATCACAAAATTAGCCAGCGAGATTTCACGAATAATCAACCATGATGTTTGATCAAAAAGGTTTTAACTTTCATAAAAGTTAGGCAATTTTTCCAACGTCACAGAGATGCTTTCTTTGATTTTTGCAGATTCAGCCGCTTCTAGACCAGTTCAATCATGCTGAAGTCAAGATAAATCGCGTCGGAAGACAAGTAAACAAACAGCCGGTCTATGGCATGCAGGTCGATTTACGAAGCCCTAAGAAACCGAAGAACCTCCATGGTGTCTGGTTCGATGAACCTTGGGTTTTGTATCCCAAACTGTTCCACGATAATATGGATAGGTCACGTAGCGAATGTAAACAAAACATTGAATTTGAATATTTACATGAGAGCGGTGCGTTCGATTTGTGTTCATTTGTAGCTGAAATCGAAGAAGATAATTGTTATTTTTACCGCAACAATCCCAGATGAATTGATAAGATAATTGTAATTTATTCTGAATTGAGCACTGGCCAGTAATGTAAAAGCAAATTTTATTATCATCACAAGGACGCAATGCCCGATAGACACGCTTTTAAAAAAGAATTCATAGTCATCAAGGTGCTTGTTTATATATTTTAACATATCAAATTCCAATGTTGATCTAGGGACGAAAACACAACAGTTTATAAGCCGTCTGAAATAAAGCTGTACAAAATGGTGACGAACAATTGGAATTCTCTAAAATATGGTGATTCACAATTTATTGTGTCAGAGCAATTTTTAATTGCGCGTCATCAATTGGCTTCAAGTTGTCCACAGACATGAATTAAATAAAAAAATGATGAGACTAAACTTTAATAAAACTGGTGAAATGTTCTCCTTTTCCTTCACTCGCTATATGTAAAAGCATTGTTTTGTTTAATTGACTAGTGAATAATATTGCCTGATTAAGAAGATTTGATGAACATGAATCTGACCTTTAGCAAATTAGGGAGCGCAATCTCCTATCATCTCTAATTGGTCTTGACTACGTGTTACGATTCTGAGGAGGCGTATATTGGTCACCGAATTACGTTCGCTAACTACACCGAAGCCAAAGTATTCTAAACTTTAATATTTTTAGATGACATGGAATAATTGTCGTATTTGGGGAGACGAGAAATCATTCGATTTTTGTGGCTATGTATCCTGTTGATTAAAAACATTCACACGATCTCTAAATCAGATTTCGTACTTTTTATATAAAGAAGGGGATTATTGCACATTTGTTCACTTGTTCGTCAAGCCCTGCCATCTGACATAATTGTCCTATATTATCCCTTATTAATGCATACGTTCTTATTTCATAATTAAAATCTACTAGTGGAGCCCAATTTAATTGGTGAGCGTTAATTGTTCCAACAAATTTCCAGGTGTTTCATTTATCGTACTGACAATTTCAAAGAATACTTAGTCACTCATTGCTAGTGTCGAGAAAAAGTCAACAATATAATATCAAATCTATAGATTTATTTCACATTACTATAGTAAAAAAACATTAAATTTTTGTTATACCTTCGACGATGATTAGATGGAATTATCTACATCATAAATGGACAACACCGGAGTGAGTGCATAGAGTAATGAACGGGCTGAACGAATCAAAAAGAGCACCGACGATTGAAATACTCTCCAAAATAAGATGTCTGAATTTGATAATTGTAACAGTTTGGATGAATTGATTAGACACTAATCACTGATATAAATATTCAAAACGCTCCGTGAGATGCGTTGATTCTCCAACTGTCAAAGTGTTAATCTTGTCTCGTAGAGAGGGAAGAGGATTACCTTAGTTATATGTTGGTCAGATCGCATTTCTGCATTAACGTCTATTCCGTTATTCACCGTAGCATCGAAGGCAAAATAAAAACATCGTTAGCCACATCACTCATTTCGAATTTTTCTAATAAACCTCACAATACGAACCAAACGCTCTTTCTAGGGTAAGCCAAATAATTTCTAGTTATCAAGAATCAATGTGAAGCTGCATTTAGGAATGATTACAAACGGAAACTTTATTCCTTTTTTAATTATATCTTCATCACTAATAGTATTTCAATTAAGTCAAATAACTTAGGTCGTGATTTATATAAATTTAATTCAACGATACATGAATAACATCTGATCAATGCGGTTAAAATCTATATTTGGGGATTTCGTTTCATGAAATTTTTTCACTGCTAAGAATAATATAGCTTCTCGTCGATATTTCATGCTAACTCCTTGAACCCTCAGTGTACCACGTGCAACTGGAAATGGATTCGCTGTGGTTAACGTTAACAGGTTCACCCTGTAATTCCGTGAGTTAATGTAGTTCACAATCTGTGTACATGTATGATGAAACTTACCCTCAGACGTTTCAACTTTTCTATAACAATTTGTTCGATTGTTCCAGGTCACGCATCTACTTAAAAACATTAAAAAGTTGCAGCCATACTGCAGGGAGGTTGAAACAGGCATCTCACCACCTGCTGAAGGACATGCGTTCCTCGAGCTCCAATTCAATTCGAATCATTTCCCTTCTCAATTTCACGGCTCATTCGAAAATCAGCTGAACTTCGAGAATATGATGTCGGTTCTATTGGAGACTGATGTGGTGGCATGGCAAATCGTGCCTATACCGTGCGAATGTGAGTTATTGTACAAAGTTTGTAGTCAATCAACCAGTTATTAGCGTGGTGTAACTATCAATCGCTGTTCCTTTTATAGATTATTTAGGAGATATAGAACCACGAAAAATGCTGAGTGAGTTTCAAATATTAAAAATTAAAATGGTACACTGTGTATTCTTTTTTGAAATTCCTATTTAATTAAACAATTGCTTGGTTACTTGGACACAAATGATCACTGAATTCATTGGAATTATTTAGCGATAGATAATGCACATAAGTGTCTCGCTAAATGAACGAAAAAGACGGTAGTATTTGCAATATTAATTCGAATTTTTGTAATGATAAACTTGAAACGCACTCACATGCGAAAACGTTCTGTTTTTTAATCCAACAGAACTTTTAGTAATTTACGAAAGCGTGAAGTACGATGTCACAAAAATATGTCAAAATGTAAGTTTAATTCGGTTCATTGAAACGGTTGCTAAATTGAAGTTGACATATTTGCACACTGGAACCCTCTAAAAGCACAAAATGGAAACAACAGATTGAGTGACGAATATTTATCCGCATTCATATTAGGTTGACGTGAAGAAAAATAAATTCCTTGCCTTACCTTCAGTGTGTTGTTTTAGTAGATTTTCGAGACGCTCGAATAAACATCAATCAAGTAACCAATCGTTTCGTTCCCAATTGTCTACTGCGACACGATTTATACCTGTTCACAGTTAATTACTTTCACCAATAATGCTCAGATGACAATGGAAAAGTAATCCATTATATAGATTAGCATATACATGGCCAAAGTTAAAACAGGCTCCTGAATTATGTAGACAGATCCCGGTTTTATCATCAAGGTCGTCATCCAGACTGGTACTTTTGTCATTTTTATTGTATTACTAAACGAAATTTATGCTAAATGGTTGAATACAATTCTACGTCACTGTGAAGTTGACAAATTGCAATAAATGTTTGGCTGCTCTTTTTCAATATTGCAGACACATTATTCAAGAATATATGGATTCACAATTACCATACCATAGTAAATAACATATAATCATGTAATGCCACGTATAGTCCAGCCGAATACATACGACGCGTCAATACGCAAGTGCCGTCAAATCATCATGTAATTATGTGTCCAAATTTCGAGTGAACGTTTCGACGCTGAGATCGGTTTCAATAGATTCGAGAGGGAATTTCAAAGTAAACAGACACGTACCGAATAAAAATATCATTGACAGCTAATACGTTAATGCGAACGTTTTAGTGTCGTTGAGTGGCTTCGTAAATTGACACTTTATACTTTCTACACGCAGGTTGCTCGACAATTTAAACTTGGAGATGGGCTCATTTTCTGCAAGGCACAAAATATCTCGGGTCTAATAGGTCTATTCCAAGTAGAAATACACGTCAAGTTTTCGACCCTTTTCCCCAATGAATCGCCGAGTTGGAACACACCGTTACTACTGAAATCAAAGATGACTCCATCTGCAGTCAACGAAAGATTCCTCATCCGTCTCCCACTGAAGGATAAATACGAAAACAAACAATGTTACGCATGATTTTCGGCATAAATATATAATGTCGCTGGAAAATAAAAATTCTTTGATTATAGTTAAACCCTTAAACTTGAATCGATATGCAATTAACATGAAAAGGAATAACAAACTAAATGAATAAGTAAATAATTTATATTGCTCAAATATTCACAGGTTTTATTAGTGCGTAATTTAATCATAAAAATGAAGGACCAACCATTTGTGTATCACAATCTCGTGTATGCGGTATCACAAAATTCCACAGATTATACGTGAAACATCATTAGGATACTAAATTTTTATTTTTAAAATGCATCAATGTTGGCCTCCTTCGGTCGATGTCGACCATGGATTTACATTAAAATGGACTGAATTTACATGTTCCACAGCTTTGAATAAGCAGTCCTATACCGAAGGAACAATCTCTCCCACAGCGCTCGCAACTATGGGGAGAAAATAGCGTCATTTACACGCCGGCGTGATATGCGTTCAGCAACCAAGAGCAACTCATAATAGAGTAGATCTTCCGAAAAACGGCCATTTTCCACTTATTTAGACGTGGTTAAGCCAACACAGGGACAGCAATTCTAGTAGGATGAACATTTTCTCTGGACCAGCTTTTTGAAGCACTGCCGCATTACTTACTTCGTCCATCCACGATATGTTCAAGATACAATAGATGATTCGTAGATGCAAAGCTTTCAGCTTCCATTCGTGTCTTGCTTGGGTGGCCCAGCATTCAGTAAACACGCGCTGTATACCATCATCTTTGTCTTCACAGTGAACTTGCGCTTACTTAAAACACGATAGTTCAATCCAGACAAAATGACAGCTGCTCTGCTAATCCGCTCATCAATCTCCGTTTGTAGTGTGAGGTTATCCGCAATGGTTGAATCAAGATATGTGAAATGATGTACTTGTTTAAGCTGACAGTTTACAACCGTGATGAATGGAGCGATGCAATCGCTTGACCAAGGACTTTAATCTTGTTCATGCTGATTGTTATCCCAAAGAGTTTGCATGCGACGAAAAACAGTCAATTGTCGACTGAAAATGTTCTTTGCATTGAGCAATAAAGGCAGAATTGTCAGCAAACATCAGGTCTCGGAATAGCATATTTCGAACCATGGTTTGTGCTCTCAACGGGTTTATGTTGAAAAGCTAGCAATAAACGACTTCTTTTATCATGCTGAAAACATGCTTCAGAAGCGGAGTAAAGAAAATGACGAATAGCGTAGTAGCAAGAACAAACCATCGTTTGACGCCTCGGCAAATTTCAATGGCTTATGAATTGAATCCGTTAAAATGGAGTGAGCCCTTTATGCCAGGATGCAACGAAATAAAGAGTTTGACCTGAATTGAGAGACAGCCTATCAGATCAATAATTTTGAAAACCATGCTGACTTAGTCGAACGCCTTCGTTAAATCAATAAAAGTAGAGTATAATAACATACGCTGTTTCCGACACTTTTTTTAGGTTGTCTCCGGGCAACGGTGGAATTTCATCAACATCTTAGGCATTGCCCCATTGAGCTCATCAAGAGTAAGAAGACATCTAGTTGTTCGATGGTTTGTAACCGCTTAACATTTTCAAGCACATGCGATAAAACACTACTGCCTCTACAGTAGAGAGAGGAGAAGTTTATTACCCCATTTAACCGTCTGTTGAGATTTGTCGAAAATTGGGTTACCAATTAAATCGTTAATGGGAGATGTTTTACCATTTTTTGACCAATGGCTAACTTGATCCCAACATACATACCTTGAAAATTTACAGTAATGGCATCATTTTAGATACTCAGGCTAATTTCACTCAAATAATCATTTGTACATCATCTTGCAATCAGTTTGACCCTATTACTAACTGCCCTTAGAAGTCGTAAGTTTTGATTTTGGGTATAACTTTAAACCTGAATAATGCTGACCATTTCTCATGCTACACAGCAGCCATTTCAGACGATTTTGCTTCGAACCAATTGGTTGTTCGAGCTTCCTTCGGACCGAAAATGGGAAGTGCGTCTCGGCAAATGCAGCTTTTTATCAATTCTTAGTTTTTGGAAGCCGATTTGAGTGCGGATGTCTTGTTGAACTGGGCAGTGAAGGCTTTTGCAAATCGCGCAGCTAGATTTGGTTCGCACATAGGAGTGACCTCTATGCATGGCTTCTAGTGTGATGAAATATGGGGAAACTTCAGTTTTGAGCAGACCAGAGAATGATCGGTGATGCAGTCCTGAGAGGACTACGTATCCTATATTAGTTCGCGTTACATGAAAAAGGTCAAGCTGATGCCAATGCTCACAGCGAGCATGTTTGCAAGAGAAATTATGCTGTGGTTGATTTTCAAAGTATTTGATACTGACACGAAGACTGAACTGTGTTTACATTTTTTGTCGATTTTCATTGGTTTTACCTACTCCGAACCTACCGAGACTTTTTGAAAAGACTCGTATTCCGCACCATTTCTGGCCGTTTTCAGTGCACGTTTTTGAGTACTATTGTGAGGTCATGGTGAAAAGCGTCGTATTTAGCAGGCGTCGCAGAGAGCATCGCTGCATAAACGTTAACCAACTTAATGGTACCATTAATGCACTTCATATTGAAAATCCAAATCTGTTCGTCCTTGCTGCTGCTCGGTTGTTCTGATTTTGATAGGCGGTTTCGCATGGCAAATCTAACTCTATTCAGTCGAGGCTCACCAGAATCCCTTTCTTTCAGATAATCTCTTGCTGTTAGCATTCCATTGTCTTGTAAACAAGTCTCTCGCCGGGTAGCCACGTCGACCTCCAGCCTTTATAGCCCATTGTTAATCACAACTGATATTCGAGACATCATCATGAAAACCTGTTAAAATGGTTAAAATATTCCATGATCCCAGTTTCAGAAATGATCTGTATTTTTCAGTAATTTGTTTCGCTGGAGCGCAAAAATATAATCTGCTTGTCGGTTGACTCCTAATCTCGATGCGTCCAATGAGGATAGCGAATCGTGGTAAGATGGCACTTTATTGATTGGGGGTTGCTCAGCTTGATGTACGCGGTAGCCGTCCAATGAGACGTGAAAATCTCTCCCACCTTTGGAAGCAGCATCAGGCATTGAGCTGTACGCCAGTCGGGCATAGCTCTTAACCCGTAACTGCTGCTTCTAGCAGTATTGTCCCTAAGTTGAATGGACTCTACTCTCAGTTGATGCGTTGTAATGTACTCCAATGCAGTTCAATATGGAGAACTAGAAGTTGCCCATGCTGCAAGTGCTCCATATTCACGGATCTACCGAAACCGAAGAAACTGCTTGGTTGATACGTTTGGACAACGATGCCGTCACAGTAGTTGGCAGGATCAAATTAAATACAACTTCGGACTACCTAAAGGGACTCCGGGACCAGATGTTTCCGCGAGGTTGATTCCGCAAGCCTTTTTCATGAATTTTTGTAGCCGCATGTCGGTGGTGGTTTGAAAAAGGGTTTTCCTTTCCATAGGTGGACCGCTGTCATAAAATTCATAACTCCAGCTTCCTGAAGCATGATGGTAAGAGTCGCTTTCGCACTTTCACCTGCCAATAGAAGCAGCTCCGTAAAACACACATGCCACGCGTGCAGGTTAGAAGCTAGACTTGACTGTCGGAAGCTAGATGATACGCCCGCCATTAGGGCAATTTTGGAATACGGAGTTAATCCTCGAAACCACCCCGTCAGTGACAACATTGGAATCTTTAAAACGAAGTATTTATCTTCAGATCAAGGTATAAAATCGCTCAAGATATATATATATATATATATATATTATATATAATATATATATTGTGGTTTGACTTACAATGAGTTAATTTTTATTGCCCGCATTCTGCGTGAGATTATTGATTTAAAAAACATACTTTCAATTTTATGAGCATTGATTGTGGAAATGAAATAAAAAATTTTGCATGGATTTCTATCGCATACATACTTAATTTATGTTTTGCTGCTACCATGAACGAGTAGAACTTGTCCGAGTGTCGGTGAAAGTGAACTCAAACTAAATCGCACATGATTCATCTTGAGCCCGGTAGCTTAGAAGCAGGCAGTTCACGAGGTCAACAAAATTTTAACCGAAATGATTCATTCTAATGTGGCGAACAAAAATGAGGCAAATCAATATCAGGATTCGCAGTTGAAAGGAACCAAATTTACCGTCGCAAAATTTCACCAACTGCGCATACATTGTTGGGCTCGTTTTCAGTTACGTGTTTACGCGCCTTGATTAATTCGTCTTAGTTGGTAAATTGTTCGAAAACATGTCGTTATATGAGGTGTTTATAGTGGAATAGCGAACTGTCTAACATAGTTTATAAATGTACCCGACACATTTATGATCGTGTCGATTACATCAAATCATTATTAGCGTCACTCGAGTTCAATCTTTTGCCACTGATTGCTGACAGATTTCTGGTGCTGAAGAATAAGGAAAACTTGTAGATCGTTCGCAATTTATGCGAGTAAGAATTTCGCATAACTTTGATAAGCATTTCTTATGATCCACAACTAGTTGACTTCACTAATTCAAAAGAATAAGGGAGCGCATCAATCGATGATGCTTTCAAAATGAACCGTAGCGCAATTTTAGGATATAAAATCAGGAATACACAAACGAAACGCAAACCCATCTATATTCTTTGTCCACAATGGTGATAAACTTAGTGCAGCTTCATACTTATTTGCAGTTAATCGACAGCTTGTTACTACTCGATCTAAATAACCTTGCCAGAAGTAAGCTGCTCTATGATGTTATTGTAAATAAAAATTTGCCCACCAATGTTCACCTGATAGACACGCACTACATCCACTACAATCGAAGTTCGCGTGTCGAGTGTGGCAGGTATTTTTAGCAGTGCATGTAAACATTTATGTAATTGCTACCTTGATAAAGGATCCCAAACCAAGTCGATCCCAAAGATCCTTGTCACCAACGTTAAAATCTAATTGAATCCAATTGAACGCGAAATGAAGATTTAATTTTGCTCCAATTGCTGAAATCGAGTAGAAGAGAACTGGCAAAACGTTTATAAATTAAAGTTCAATCGAGAATGTTTTATAAAAATGTATCAATAATGTATGAATAGATTATAAATATTAATCCAATTTTAAAACCTGCAATTTATCAAACACAGTAGGTGCATCACTAAGCTTAGTCTTTAGGTACAGCATGAATATCATATTTTTCGTCAAAATGATTGCGCAAGAGTTATTTCATTATCTGTTCGAGAACTCCTTTGAGATGCAGAAGCACCAGTAGTTCAAAAAATTAGTGAAATTTAGTTTCCATTTATTTCATGAATCTGGAGGAGTGCAAGAGTTAATATCTGTCCAACTGAGTGTAGAAGAGCAAATAGTAGCTGACAAATTCATTGTAATAAATCCAAAATCTCGTGGAAAAATTCGTTGTCCAACAGTAAGAGCACGCATGCACGAGTTAAAACAAATTGTATTCCAGAACATTAACGAGGATTAATAATATCGAGCAAAGTTATGTGTAATATTCGGCCATTCATAATAGTCTCAAATTTGTGGTCACTGATGCACACACACAATTACTAGCACCATTTAATGGACCGTATTTTTCGGACTATAAAGGGCGCCATAAAACACAATTTTTACTAAAAATCTGGCAGTGAGCCATAAGAAAACCTAATCGTTTCACTGATACTGCGTCCTATAATCCGTGCCAGTTAGCCGTATAGTCCCGAAAAATACGTAACGAAGCAGAGATGATTGCCTGCCCTATGGGTCTTTAAAATCCCTCGGCACTAGTGAACATGCGTGAAATACGAACCTTTCATGGTTGGCGAGAGAGGGATAAGCCTGTTCGTCGAACGCATTGTCCAAAGACTGTGCAATTAACACATCAATTGGGAAGATTGCATCATGACAATTTTCCCAAATACAATTTTGCTCTGATCGACAGTCAATCAGAAGCAAAAGCAATCCTTAAATTCGAGTGTGAACACGAAAAATATAATATTAAATAATATTCATTTGGCAAATGCTTTCCGTTCAGTCACACCCCACGAACCGGTTTCGTGCTGCATTCATACAAGCGCTCCTTGTTTACCATTCCTCCACTGTTTCAAGCGCATGCGGATCCGGATCTTACTGTCCCTACCTGATGAGTGCAAACAGCACGAAACCGGTCGTGGGGTGTGAATGACGGAAAAGCATGCAAATGAATATTTTGTTTCATGGTTATGGATTTAACCCCATTTAACATGTGTTTGGACACATGCTTTGAACAGGTTGGTCGTACCAGCCTTATCCAACATTGGCATACAAGCGCTCCTTGCCTACCATTCTTCCACTGTTTCAAGCGCATGCGGATCCTGATCTTACTGTCCCTACCTGATGAGTGCAAACAGCACGAAACCGGTCGTGGGGTGTGAATGACGGAAAAGCATGCAAATGAATATTTTGTTTCATGGTTATGGGTTTAACCCCATTTAACATGTGTTTCGACACATGCTTTGAACAGTTTCGTCGTACGAGCCTTATCCAACAGTGGCATACAAGCGCTCCTTGTTTACCATTCCTCCACTGTTTCAAGCGCATGCGGATCCTGATCTTACTGTCCCTACCTGATGAGTGCAAACAGCACGAAACCGGTCGTGGGGTGTGAATGACGGAAAAGCATGTAAATGAATATTTTGTTTCATGGTTATGGGTTTAACCCCATTTAACATGTGTTTGGATACATGCTTTGAACAAGTTGGTCGTACCAGCCTTATCCAACAGTGGCATACAAGCGCTCCTTGTTTATAATATTACATGTTAAGATTGTTTTTCGGAAAAATAATTCTTATTTATAGACTACTCATATTTACCCTGTGCTAATCGATTTCAAATTAATGACCATCTTGAGCAATCAGTGAACTTGAATGTCGGTCTGATAATAGATCATCAGCAGTGCATATCCATAGCCGGATCTGGATTTGGGCACGGGACCGTCTTGCTATTAAGACATTTGGTTAACCTAAAAGATAATCTCTCCGATAAACTAAACATGCATTATTTCGTATTAAACTCAGTGTCAATTTATTTTTGGACTTTCTTTGTAGGTATAAGGCATGTCATAGTATTGATATGATAATTACTTCTACAAAGCTCAATCGCACACCTATTTTGAATGGCCATTAGTTTCATTTTACTCTAGAAGCTTCGTACACATATGAATAACACGTTGAGAAGTAATCAGTTGGGAAACCGTGCACATTTGCAGGCTAAGCTTATGAAACACGCCCTCTTCCGATTCTGGTCTAGACACTGTTGCGTCAGTTCATTTGCGAAACGTCTTACCTAGATTACCGGACTGATTTGCTGAGCGTTCGTTGCTTCGGCTTAACATCAACGCGGTCAAAATTTCAAATCCTGAGCCGAAAAACATCCACATTCATATTAGTTTGACGTAGAGAAAAATTTATTCCAGATACCAAATACAATGTTTGCATCTACCATTTATTAAAAATTACCACCGGATTTGCTTACGTGAACTGCTGTTTGAAGTGCCTCAAAGAAACGGAATGAGTTTAAACAAACAACATTAATAATTGTAGATTGTATATTTTCGGTTGAATTACATTTGTTATATAATCCATCATTTATATCGACCAAGTTCGTACATTGCTGGCCCACGTAGCTTCTGTGCATCACAAGGTTTTAAATTAACGAAAGTTGAATTTCATTAGTATCAAAATTTTCCACGATGATTTGCACTACCAGGCCGATCAAGATAACTTGCATGCTGACTGCATGATCTCAGATCAGCAATCGGGATCACTACCTACATTCTTGAAGTTCGAGGATGTAGTTCAACATACTATTTCAAAAGTGTGCTGTTAATAGTAATCTCTACGACTTAATCATAGCCATGTCGTAGGGGGTGTTTTCATATAGCGCAGGCCATCAATCGATCAATAACAAGGTTGTTTTTTAATCCCTTGACTTCCTGGAGGAACATAGGGCCTCAAGGTAATCAGTTCATATTCACGAAAAAATGAATCAACAATTCAATCATTGCATAAAAAGTGTAGAAGTTCCAGATTACGCCGTGAAAATCGATGCCATATCGCGTTGCATGTTCGAACCTCCACTACGTTGTACTAATTTCTTTCCATTACGCTTAAATCAACACGTTAAGTATGAAATTCAACTAAATGCGTTGAAGATTAATAAATTTTATAGGCGTGGATGCTTCGAATATTTGTATACTGAATAGGAAAAATAAATCTTTTATCCATCTGACGATTTATAAACCAATAGATCGAGTGGACACGACCATAACAATATTAAAAATATACGTTTATAACTTAGGAACATTAGTGGTCCGCGAAAGAGTCAGAAAGTGAAATTTTTCTGGCTGCTCGTCATATGTTGTGCATGCTGTTTATTCTTTTATGCCTATCAGCATCTTGTTTTTTTAGCTTTTGAATCACGATTTTATGACGATATCATAACTTACGAACGCGATTTTCACTTTGAACCGATTAAGAGAAAAAAAACAAGGTATGTGATTTAATGTTTGCCAACGATGAAGCCATCATTACTCACTTCCAAGATCATCTACAGACAATTTAGATTGTTTTCCAACTTAATACAAAGGCTTTGCTTAAAAATCAGCCTGTACAATACCAAAGTATTTGTCCAAGGGACTGTATGGCGTACCATCATCACAGTTGGAAATTGTTATCTTGAACCTGTTCATCATTTCTCATATCTTGGTTAGGCAGAAATATTGCTATTTTATCTCGATGTATTTCCATTTATAGGCCAAACGCACGTGCACTGCGAATATAAAGATGATGCTCTGCAGCTTACTGAATGCTTTACAATTCGCCAACCGGACACTGACCATTCATGCAAGAGATGATCACAGTATGAATGTTCAGCATCTACGAAGCATCCACCG
>JACCGJ010004564.1:0-12772 GCA_013407085.1 Atriophallophorus winterbourni
CTCCGGATATCAACTGGTTGGACCTCGTTACAAATGGGGATGAGTACCAACGGGAGTTTATAAATCTGATTCTGGATTTAAACCTCATGCAGCACGTTCTCGTTCCTACTCGCTATGGACATGGCCAGACTCCGTCTACTCTTGATATGGTCTTGTCACCCAGAGAGTCAGATGTGATTGACTTATCTGTGGAACAGCCCATCGATACAAGCGACCATTGTGCTATTCGGTTCAAATGTACTTGGGGTAAACCGGCCCAGCCGTCGCGGCTTCCACGGAGAAACTTCTGGAACATGAACTTGAAATTGTTGGTTGAACAAGCAGCCTCAATTGACTGAACGTTACCCGTTGATTCCATTATTGATGACTGTTGGAAATGGTTTCTGAATAATATTCGTCACTTAGAGGATGTTGCTCCATTACCAGAGATCATGCCGGCTCCCGTGGCCCTCGTTGGTTTGATAGAGAACTTCGTACCTGCCAGCGGCAAAGAAAGCGTCTTTGGAATAAATTCAGAACGAGCCGATCGGACGCCCATTACGAAGAGTATCGGGCTGTACGGAATCTTTGCTCAAAATTGAAGAAGGATAAAAGAAGTCGATTCGAGCTTCAATTAGCAAATTCTTCAAAATATAATCCTAAACGATTTTTTGCGTACATTCGGCGACGGGTCAAATCATAGAATCCCGTACCTCCTTTCAAAAATTTGGAACGGTAGGTTATAGAGACTGACACTGGGAAAGCTGAGGTGTTTGCATCGCAATATCAATCAGTTTACGCAATAGAGCCTACCATATCATGCGAACAAATATCGCCGACGGAAGTAATGGCCAATTTTGAGATCACGGCCGATATGGTGCGAATCCTCATCGAACATCTAAAGGTTCAGACATCTCCAGGTCCTGCCATATTACCCTGCCATATTAAAACCTTTATCAAGGATCATCAGTTCACCTCTAGCCGCTATATTCCAAATTTTAATCAATTCGGACGTCTACCAGAGGATTGGAAAATGGGTATAGTAAAGCCGATGTTCAAAGGTGGGAATTTATCAGATCCTGTAAATTACCGTCCTGTTACACTTACGTCTGTCGTAGGCAAATTGCTGGAACGGATTGTAAAGGATGAGATAGAACATCATTTGCGCGAGACCCATCAATGCTCGAATGCCCAACACGGCTTCACGGAAGGCCGCTCATGTATCTCCAATCTACTGACCGCCCGAGAACATTTGTGCACAAGCCTTGACGCTGGTGTGCCAGTTGATGTAGTCTTCATCGACTTTAGTAAAGCATTCGACCGTGTTCCACATCAGAGGCTTATTTGGAAACTAAGAATGTCTGGTATAGAGGCTTCTTTGCTTGCTTGGATTAAGGATTTTCTTATCGGAAGGCCATGGGGTCAGATCTGCATCCTTTATCCCCACTTCTGGTGTACCACAAGGATCCGTTCTGGGGCCAACCTTGTTCAAACTCTATGTGAGTGACCTTCACGGTATTCTAAACAGTGGTTGTCTCTTATTTGCAGATGATCTGAAGGTGTGGGCTTCTGTCACGACTGCCGCTGACGCTTCCCACTTGCAAAATGATTTGAATGAACTTCGGATTTGGACTGACGGATGGATGCTCCCGATTAATGAAAAGAAGTGTGCTATCATGCAAATCGAGAGCAACAACATGCGACATGCATATCATTTGGAGGGCCATGGTCTTAGGATAGTTGATGTAGAGCGAGATTTGGGGGTGATGGTAACTTCATCCCTTAAAACTGCGGAGGATACTGCCAGAAAGGTCGGTTCTGCCAGCCGCATGTGATGGGCATTGAGACGATCATTCTTAGAGATAAATCCCAAAGTTTCAAGTTCTGTATAGCTCTCACGTCAGACCAATATTAGAATTTGGGCTTCCGGTGAACAATCCGTTAACCAAAGGGGAGAAGGATCGACTGGAGAAAGTCCAAAGGAGGGCTATCAAGTGCGAGGGGGGTATGTTTCGTATTCCCTATGATGACCGATTGCGGGAACTCAAACTTTTCCCACCGGAATATCGAAAAATGCAATATGATTTGCTGGTCACGCGGAGAATTCTGCTTGGATATTACGGAACGGAACTTCAACAATTCTTTTCGGTATCCACGGACTCCAGAACTAGAGGTCATTCGCTGAAGTTGCAGAAGAGCCGAAGGGAACACCTGAAGCCATCGTTCACTTTGTCGACCAGAGTGGTCAATATTTGGAATGCAATCTCCGCTGATGCAATCGGGGCAGTCACCGAAGAGCAGTTTAAACGCATATTGGACGGTGAACTTCCCGCTATCCTGCGCGATTCGCCTACTCTTTCAGCTCAGTAACTCCTCGTGAGGAATCTACGCTGAGATAGCAGAGACCCCGGAGGTAAGACGGCTTTCACGGACTGTCATCCTCCTGCCGTCTATTCAGAAGAAGAAGAAGAAGAAATACAAAATCAAAGGATTCGTACAACGTAAAATACCACGTTGACATATTTTGTAAAAATATCATTATTATGTTATTTCAGCTTAAATTAAAAATATTTATTTATATTATCCGGAAAATCTTCAAACTAAAGTTTCAATCTTTTGTCCATCAATTTTAAAGCTGTTTTGTTTAAAACGTCTTTTAAATATTTTCTACCGCCATGTTAGCTGATGTGATGGATATCTCCAAACTAAAAGTCCCGGAATTACGTGCTGAGTTGAGCAAACGTGGTCTAAATACGTTTGGAACGCGACAAGTTTTGCTTGATAGGCTGTCAGAGGTGCTCGGCACTCAGTTGAACACAGTCACTAGCGAAACTCCCAACGGCGACAACGCAGAGCCTGCATCTCAAGCAGATGAACCCCCTAAAGATTTTTCTGCTGATGTAAGTTATTTATTTCTATATTTGCACACAGGCTTCCCGATCACCGGTTGAAAATGGCGATCAAAGTGATCCAAAATCGTCCAGTGATGTAGAAGGCAAACGTAAGCGTTCTACTTCCCGATCCCCAAAGCGTGAACGGTCTACTGAACGCGACAGCAAGCGCTCTCCGCGTCGCCGTTCGCGTTCACCTCAGTCGAAACAAAGTGTTAGCGAAGAACCAGCTGATTGGGAAAACAGTTCCGAAGTGTTTCTTGATACGTACAACTCTGATTTAAGTTTGATTATTGAACCCGACGGTTATACCGCGAAGCCACGAACCAACGGTGGGTTTTCCAGTATGTGGGCAGGTGTTCGTGCTAATCATGGAGTTATTGGTGGCAAGGTATGATGATTGTTATTCATTTCTTGTAGTCATTTTATGAAGTCAAATGCTTGAAACACCTTTCCGTCGTGAACAGAGATTCATTAGCCGGCGGTGCCACTCATGTGGTTCGCATTGGTTGGTCCACCGAAGAGGCTGGTTTTACTCTGGGCGAGGAGCCTAATTCATTTGGTTATGGTGGCACTGCTAAAAAGTCGTGTGATAATAAATTTACCGATTATGGTTGCAAGTTTGGTGAAGGTGACATAGTCGGTGCATACTTGGTATGTTTCAATTGTTATACTATTGCTTTAAGGAATGGTTGGACTCTGAGGCTGTTATGCGCTTCTGTGTCAACGGCGTGGATCAAGGTGAATGCTTTCGAGTCCAAAAGTCCAGTTTGGGCGAAAACATAGCGTTGTTTCCTCATATCTACGTGAAAAATGTAGAATTTACTGTCAACTTTGGTCAAAATAACCAAGCTGCATGGTTTCCACCTTGCATTCCCGATGGTGAGTGATAGTTGCACAGGTTTTTACCATGTTGGTAATTCATCATCATTATGAAGCACATGTCTGGAGACAGACAAAGTGCCAAGCAGGAAAAGTAAATGAGCAACCGAAATATGCAAAACAAGTGCGCTAAAAGCAGCTTGTTTTTGTAGTTTCACTGCATGCATACAGTATATCCAGTATAAGTCTCGTGAAATCGGCTGTTGCTTTCTAACAAATGCAGATTTTGTGAGACATTGTCAAAATGTGATTACCGTGTAATGTCGATAGGCCTATATATGTATTTATCATATCACAAGTCTGATCCTGGCAGTGTCACACAGTTAAACAGCTTACAGGCTAAGGTACTGTCAGGTTGGTCAAGCCTATATAGATATGAAAAATTAATTTCAAATAGCAGTCAGACCGCATCACATTCACGTTAACGTAGTCCGCCAATTGACATGATCGTCATTCAGCTGAACATTTAAGGTGATCTTCCGTGTTTGCGGCAAGCAACTTCAAAATTCCTATAGGCATTTGAGGTGTTTGCTATCCTGGTGGATAAGGCAGCGAGCCTTTGAGTTCTCCGCTTTATGGGATAACCTCTGGTTCTGGCAGTCATTGCAAACGCGAAATACTTCGACGGCTGATCGCCACACTGTTCCATCAAGATCCGTATTGTCATATCTGATTTGGCGATACTCGATGACCATCTTTGTTATGCAGCTTTGCACTTGTTCCGGTGCATTGCTCATATAATAGTCAAGTGTAAACAAAATATTGCTATTTGTTTTGCGTGTGTTCTGGCATTGGGCTGAAATTTCAAACCTTATCCAGTAAATGTGCTGCGCCATCACAGACTGTTCATGGGTTGTCTGGCTCTAGACAAAAATAGCTGACTCCGACGTTTTTCAAGCAGCTCAGTAGCGGTGGTAAATAAATGTATCAGTTTGCTGCGCAATACATAAGTACTACTACATCTTTACATTTTAGTATTAGTTGCAACCTAGTACTCGATTGCAGGTGCTCTATTAATCAACAGTCATCTACATAAACGGGTATCTTTATATCGACTTATTGCATGTAGCTAGCCTGATCCCCATTAAACTAGCGGTTTCTTTGTTTACTTCACCAAAAATTCATTTAGCCATTCGGAAATAAATCGGTAGAAAATTAAAGTGTTGAAAGAAATAAGCCTAGTTTCATTTCGGTTATTTTCAGATGATCCATTAACTTGGCAAATGGTCAACAACATCGACCCATCATTTAAAGTTCATGGGCGGAAACCTCCGGCATCGAAAAGTGAATGTGAAGTTATCATGATGGTTGGTCTACCGGGTTCAGGCAAGAGTTATTATGCCGAACAACTTTGCAAAGCGAATCCTGAGAAACAATACAATGTTTTGGGTACAAACTTAATTTTGGATAAAATGAAGGTTAGTATCTTTCCTGGAACATTTTATTTAAGTGTGTATTTTCTAATCTACTTTTATTCATTATAGGTGTTACATTTGAGTCGTCAGCGTAATTATCATGGACGTTGGAATGTGCTGATACAAGAAGCAACAGACTGTCTGAATGCTTTGTTCGCTATTGCATCTAAACGAAGACGTAATTATATCTTGGACCAGGTTTGTGATCCATTCATTGTGTTCATATGCATTTTCATACATTCAATATGTACAATAGTGCTCTTTAACCTTGTCAACTTGGTACTGTAATATTTTCGTAATCTACATCGTCTTACATAGTGTTGTAAGTTCTACAACCATCAGTCCAACAGTCATACATGTTTATTTTTCAGAAGGATATCTTTTTCTAGAAAGCAGCATGGCTACCTTATTAAATTTTGAACCCTCTAGACGTTTAGAAATTTGCTACAATTAATTTTCATTACATTCATCCACTAAATTTGGACGCAGATTCTATTTAAAGCGCTTTTCTTATGTCGTATCTTGAAGCAATTATCCGCAAGTTATGCTTTTATTTTCTTGGAAATTCACTCCGTTGGCTGGCTCAACATGGATACTCCGAACCGTTTCCAAACACTCCTTGTGTGTGTAATCGCTCGTGGAACTACTGACGCGGAACATCCAATTGTGCAACTCAAATGTTTTTGATCTGTTTTGCTGAAACCGTACACTTAATCGCACAGACAAATGTCTATCCGTCTGCACAGCGTCGTAAAATGCGTCCGTTTGAGGGCTTCAAAAGAAAAGCCGTTGTTATCGTACCTACAGATGAAGAATTCAGGCGCCGCATTGCCCAACGGGAAAAAGAGGAGGGCAAAGAAGTGCCTGAGACGGCCGTACTTGAAATGAAAGGTAGTTGTTCTACTCTGCCCTGCGTGCGTGTGTGTTAATTAAACCCCACACAATCTCCTTGGTTCGTAATAGTAGATTGTTTCGATGTACACTGGTTTTTTCAGCTGTTGGACTTTTGTTCTGCTTGCAGATACCTCTGAATATTTCGCGATGCTTCCGTTTTTACTCTTATTTAAGCATTTGTGGTCTTCACATATTTGCTTCGTTACGTCGTGTTCTACAGTAAATTGTGCGATTGAAGAATGTGAATTGTTTCATTTTAGAT
Organism: Atriophallophorus winterbourni; assembly: GCA_013407085.1. Lineage (NCBI taxonomy): Eukaryota > Metazoa > Platyhelminthes > Trematoda > Plagiorchiida > Microphallidae > Atriophallophorus > Atriophallophorus winterbourni. Next base: position 6,324 of record JACCGJ010004564.1, read on the forward strand.
GGTGCAAGTTTATCCCATCCTTCAGACACCTACCCGTTTTTGTTTTTCTATTGAGAAAGTGTCATCTCGTGTTCTAACGTATCATATGGTTTTCTCCTTAAGCTAATTTCGGGATCCCCAAAGCCATTTCTGATGATCCTGATAGCGTATTCGATGAAGTGTTGTTCACTGAATTAGAAGCTGGTCCAGCGATGGATTTGGTTCGTACCTATAACGAAGAGGGTCAAGCCAGTCGCCCGCCACCAGAAAAGCGTCAGCGGTGGAGTAACAGTCGGGATCGCAATGATTCGCGCAGTCGGAGTGACCGTGGTGGCGATTTCGGTCGAGGTAGACGCGATGACTTTAGGCGATCTCCAAATCGACGTGATGATCGTGGACGAAGAGATTACAGGTACGCTTGGTTTAGTTACCTTGCTTGTCTTGATGTGATAGCCTGCTCTCGAATTTGCCCACATTACATCTCTACACCTCGAAGATTGCATCACGTCTACATCAAATATTGATGTTTTTACAAAATAATTCTTATGTTAAAAAAGTAACTAGTTAGGCTACATTTGTCAGATGTAAAATCTAGATCCACTTGTTCAACACCTCGTACTCGGTGTATGCATTAATTTAAAACAAATGATGGTGAGCCGATAAATATTTGTCAATGCAAAAAAAACAAAAAGAAAATACACAAAAGGAATGCTCACTGCATAAAGACAGGATGCAATGAAAACTAATGAATCAGCTGTAAATAATTAGCATGTTCTCAATGCGTCGGAAGACCTATCTCACCCCTGCTTTAGAAACCCTAACGTGATTTTAGGTAACGAAATAAATTAATTTGATGAAGTTAGCCCAACCAAATCTTTTAAGGCTAAACCGCATGACAAACATTTCCACCTGCACTATAATTACCAAAAAAGTTCACGAGTTGATATTTATCTGGATGTTGTCCATTAGTTTTATCCGTCAATGAATGAAAGCACAAGCCTGATCCAGGCAAAGTGCCGTACAGTCAGAGACTGCACGTGGGCTAAGATACTGTCAGGTTGCCCAGGCCTAGACAGATATGAGAAAGAAAATTGCCCGTCAATATCCAGAAAAAGTAGCAATGCAATATTAACGTTGACTAAAACCCTTTGTGGCCATTAATTTAGTACCCTTGTAAGCTTCAACTAAATGGTGCACATTTGTATTTCTAGTGCATAAGCATTGAAATTCCGGATTTTTGAACATTGTATAAATTTGTCGTTTGGCTCTATGGTTGTGCTCGTTTTATTTTATTTACTGTATGCTTCAATAATGACTTCAATACGAATTATTTTTCTCGTTTCAGAGGTGGTTATAATGCTTCACGTGACCGCAGTCGCGACCGCTATGACCGAGGTAAGGACTAGTCCATCGATGTGTTTCGAAAATTTTTATCGGTTACCACTAATGTTTATATATTCGCACTTAGGTCGTGACCAAGATGCTTACAGCCGTTCTCCAAACGATCGTTTCCGAGGTTCCGAAGGTCGTTTTCCTGGACCTCGTGGCGGATTTCGTGGGATGGGTCCACGGGGTGGATTCGGTGCTCCCTTTGGAGGCCCGCCATATGGTGCTCCTGGTGGTATGCCGCCGATGCGACGAGGCGGCCGAGGTGGCGGTCAAATGCCTGACGCCATGGGTCGGGGATATGGTTTCGAAGGTGCGCCCCCCGAAGCTCGTGGTCCAAGAGGCCGCGGGGGCAGTGAAGTTAGTAGTTTCCGTCCTGGTGACATGGACACTCCTTATGCCGTTGATTCAATGTATGGATCTGCTCCCCCTGGCCGGTACGACGCGATGCCTGACAGTTCAGGCGCACAGCAAGGTAATTTGAACATTGTCAAGCGTTCATTGATTTTACGCGATGTGAAAGTATCGATTGAAATTAAAACGGGCAATCTGATACAACCAAATTTGAGTAGTTTGAAATTGCTTCCCGCGTTTCTGTTCTGTTATAATATATAAGCGTTTCTTCGCAGAACTCTATATATATTTACGAGCCACTGAATTGTTCACACAATTTAGTTTGATCCTGCTGGTATGCCCTCTGAACAGTTTTTCCAACTACATCGTTATGGACCCGGTTGTCTCTATCACATCTTCACTTTTATAAATTGTTAAGCGATAATTTTGGCAGGCCACATCCCGCACCTGCAATTCTTTTGTCAACGATTACGTCTCGCAAACGTTCCGTGGTAGTGTTGCATTAGACATCTTGGAGTGTTTGCTTAGCCTCGAGTGGAGTGACTAGGAAAGCTTGTTCTGATGCATGGTAGTGAAAACCGCAAGGAAGCTGTCGTGCTGATGTTCTACTCCTTGACTAAATTTGAATGAATGCCTGTTTCGTTCGAGGTGTAGGGACATCCCATTTTGATCGTGCTTACTATTCTATAAAATCTGTAGCTGTTCAAGCCCCTCAGCTTTCCCCATCTTGTTTTTATTTTTATTATAGCAGTTAAGGATCCGGTTCATGCTACCGGTGTAGCGCTGACCCTGACGATAATCACAATCGTCCACTGTATTGCAGACGGACAGTTTATCGCTATTTTCTTATCGCTTTGCTCGGCCCAAAGCTTGTAGATTTTACATGTGTCGTGATTGCCACTGTTTGACTCTGACAAAAGTATCTCAATATGTACGAGAACTGACATCAAAACGGTTGTTTTCGCTAGTGGTATATGTGCTTCGCATGATAGCGATGGATGAATCGATGGTCAAATAACACGTAAATGTTCTGACGGGTACTGATACTTCATTCATCTGCGTAGAATTCGTCCACTGCACATCACTTCTCCCTCACGTCATATGAACTGGTGTAGTACGGAAAGCTCGGATAGTGTCTGCAATTTTTAATAAAGCGAACGAAAAGTGTGAGAATGAAATGACAACAGCAGGAGATCATTTTCGGCACATTTTATGTTATAATGGTAGAATAAAATGTTATGTTACGTTTGGAATCAGCTAGTCTTACAGTCTCACGGTACTTTCAGGCCGATCTATTTATTGACTCATTCTATTTAAACTACTTTAACTTTTGCCTTATCAGGCGGCTATCGTGGTGGATTTGGTACAGCGCCAGCTCGAGGAGCTTTTGGTGGTGCTCCTGATAGAGGGTTCGGACGGATGGGTGTTCGTGGAGGTCGTGGTAGTGGTGCCCCTTCAGACCGCAGCGTTGGCCCACCTGATCGTGGCGGTCGTGGTGCATCCTATGGTCCTGGGAAACGTGCTGGTGGCTCTTATTCGGAACAAGATGCTCCTGGTGGATATCCTATGGCTAGCGGGCGTTCGCAGCAGTTCAATAACTATCCTCCTAGTGGTCCTTCAGATACCTTCAATTCTTCCGGTGTGGGTTATCCAGGAAACGTGGATCAATCCAACAGAAAGCGTAGCGCTCCTTCGTCATTTACTACGCAACCTCCAAAATCGTCCGGCGGTTTTTCTGGTACATACCAACGAAATGATTATAATCAGCCAAGTTATTCTGCTGAACCTTACACGAACCCACCTAACCCATACCCGCCCGCGAGCTACACAAATCAAGAAGCATATGGAAGTTCCGCTGGAGCTGCCCGTGGTGCTCGTACTACGCGTGGTTCTGGTGCTATGCAAACAGGACAAAGTGGATATCCGACTGGAGATGGTTCAGCTGATATGCAATCAAGCGAAAGTGGCAGTCTCTATGCCTCAGGAACAGCTGCGATGTATGGAGACTCACGTGCAGCTGCTCAACCTCCACGGCAATCGCGTTTTGATTCAAAACCAACTGCTCCAACACAATCGTATTCTAACTACACTCAAAGTGGTTACCAAGATGCGTATGGCGGGACTGCTGGCGCATACGGCGGTGATACAGCTGCACCTCAATCAAATGCTCCCAGACCCGGTCGCAGTCGTTTCGATGCTGCTCCCGTTTCTAGTGCTTCTCAATCCAATCAACCGACGCAGGCTGCGCAACAAACACAACAGATGGGAGTAAGTCATTATGTCATGATGCCATTTTCTGTTATTAGCAAGTTTCCTTGCTATGTAATAACCCATCCTTGCCCTGATTTTCTAACACTATGTTTTCATTTCAGCAGCAACCTCAAACATATGGCTACGGATACCCTCCTCAGGGTTCGAAATCTGTTCCTAGTGCTACTTCACAAACTGCATCTCAACAAAGTTACAATTATAACTATGGTTATCCTGCGGGATATGGTGCGTCGAGTTATGGTGCTCAAAGCAACCAACCGGCTGCAACAAATAGACCTGCCACTACCAGCGGAACCGCGATCAGTAGCGCTCCATCGTTGTACGCATCAGCCATTTCAGACAAAACACAAATGAATGTTACCCAAGCACCTGCTACGACAGCATCAGTGAACCCAACTGCTTCTACGGCGGCTGCTTCCTACGCTTCATATTATGGATATGGAGCCGCATCGATGCCTCCGACTACTCAGCCTCCACCTGCACAATACGGTTCCTGGCCACAGACTGGAGCCACTGCAAACATGGCCGCATCAGCAGCAGCGTATGCGAGTTACTATCCGGGTTATTCCGCTTATACTGGATACGCGGCTCCAGCGGCACCGACTGCCATGCCGACCACACAAGCTTCAGCAACAACTACTCAACAACAGCAGCAACAACAACAAGCTATGCAAGCACAAGCGTATTACGGTTATCGTTCTTAAATTAGTAGTTGTCCATTTAAAAATACCCATTGGCCTCATCGTGCTTTTTCATGTTTTTGTTGCACTTGACTCTCATTGATGTGCACAAATATAATTGTTGTATTATGAGTGTATTTTACAGCACATACAATCGTTTTCTTCACAACTTGTTTAAAGATCTGAAATAAATTGGTGGAGCGTCAGTCGTACCGCGCCATCCCATCAATTGCCACTTGGTCAGATAAGAAGTCAAGTCGTTTTCAGGATCCCCTTGTTCGATACATATTCTGTTTTGTTCTTGTCGGAACTGTTCCCAACGTGCATCGTCTGCGGTTGATGTGAGAAATCTTGTTTCATTACCAATCGCTGCTTCCAAGCGTCGCAGATCACACCAGGTCCGATAATCCTGAAAAATTGTAGACTGAGTTATAAGGTTTAATGACACGCTGACTATGTTTGTTTCCACGTTGATAGTGTTTTTGGATTTTCATGGTTACGTTCACGAGAAGCAACAACAAAACCGGTTTTGTTCGTATATAACTCAAGTAGCACCATGAAAATAATTTATGCGGGTATGAAACGGATTATTCTATTACCGACATCGGGTTGAAACCATACTAGACGAACGAAATGAGCGGCACCCTGTTGTGACCATCACCTTCGATTCGGTTGACGAGTCTTCTCTAAGAAACAGCGTCAAAAACGAAATCCCATCTAAGTGTCTCCATCATTAAAGGTAGCATCACTCGATGTGAAGCATTGCGAAAAACTCTTCTATTATGCTGTAGAATTTTTTCATTATATCAATAAAAACGGTAGAGTAGTTCCCTGCTTCCAACATTTCTTTTCGCTCTTTCACGAAGAAGCCTGTTTTTAAGGTTTAGCCTCCATACTGACGTTTGGCCTTAGAAGTACAAAACTGCTTTATTCGTGTGCACGAGTTTTCAGAAATGTTAATTTAACCATCAAAATACTTCAAATACCTGTTAGGGTGAAGATCCAATGACAAAAATCAGTCGCCTTAGGTCCAACAAATAGCGGGCAAGGCAAAGGGCGAGATCATGGCTTTGCTTAGAATGATTTGTGTGCAGTAAGTGTATTATCGGACGAAATTTTTGACTAATTAAATCGTTAGAGCGTAAGTTTTCTGTCCAATGAAATCGTCGAATGCAATCTTTGGCACTCAGCTTTTTGCTGCTTCCCGCGAAAAGTGGAACGAAGTGTCCTATCCATTAGTATGCTGAATTGTATGCAAAGTCATTTCAATATCGAGAACTGGCCTTTCTACTAAAAGCACTGCCGCCAGGTCGTGATGACACGTTTGCAGCATTTACGGAGCCTGACGTCCTCAAATATCAGACGTATTGGCATCCCAACTATCTGCTCATGTACGGTTTATACTGGTGATACTATTTGGCGTCAGGTTTGTAATATGTATGTACGAATGAATGAAATCACAAGACTGATCCAGGAAAAGTGCCGCACAGTCGAGGACTGCCCGTGCGCTAAGATACTGTCAGGTAGCCCGGGCATAGACAGCTATTGGGAAGGAAAATAGCAATGGTAGTGAAACTCCAACGTCTGTCGATGGCAAACCATTTTTGCACGGTGTAAAATCGTGCCTACCTATCCACGAGCTTGGTGAACATCCATTACCTAAGCTAAGCATTTGTTTAGGTCTGACAAACCTGTGGTGGCTGTTTAATTGCAACAATCACCGTTGTGGAATGAAATTCAAACAAAAACAACTGCATATATAAATAAGCTCTGCGACAC
>JACCGJ010004565.1:0-20132 GCA_013407085.1 Atriophallophorus winterbourni
GGTACAATCTGGAACCATTGACGTTTTCAAAAAATCACTAGATGTCCACGTGGACAAGTATGTTTTTCACGTTTGACAATAATATCTAACAATATTTTGATATTTTGACCATCCGCGACCCGATGTACATTTTTGTGGGTCTTGTAAAGCATAGCTTTTTACCTGCATATAATCTATGAATAAATCTAGGAATATGAATAAATTGGAAAGCTGAGAGCTCTTTGCCACCATAAATTCTTGAATCTTCTTCTTGAATGGGAGCGTCAAATAGCTTTCGATACATTTGCTAAACACAAGAAAATACCTGGCCAATAGAAATACCGGTGAAGTGTTGAGATGACAGTCAATACACCTGGAATGCTTTTGGACGATCATTCTCCGTGATCACCTCGACATATACGTGAAAGGCAAGCAGTCTTGAAGAAAGTGCAGAGCAATGCCAATGTAACTGTTGAACATTCACGCTTGCGGATCTAAGATTTCACTTTGGTAGGTCGAAACTGCACCAACTGATGCAATTTTGAGCTTCTAATTGTCTGCTGGGATTTATGGATCAAATTTACACGAATTCTTCCCGCTAGTTAGAAAGGTGCGAAATTGTGATCATCCTTAGAAGTCGAACAAGTGGAGAATATTGCCAGCGCGGTTCAACCTAGTCGAGTGCTCAGTGAATGGAGTATCCTGTCGTCAGAAGCCGTTCAAGTCATTTGACCTCCTGTTTAATGACTGGACGTTGATGTACCCACCCAGACATCTGTACCGAGTCTTCTCATTTCGTGGTTTCCATCATTCCGGATGAATAAGTGTAGAGTCTCATAAGGTGCTGGTTGCTATTGCGTATGTTAAGAAGAAGAATACATAAAAATCAAATGTGCCCATCAGTGTTTCATAATATGAACTAAGAACAGCCTGTAAATAACAAATTGATTGACGATGTTCCTCTCTCAGACTATTAAGATGCCAAACCGATTGTGCTGCAGGACCTGCTCGCGTGAATATTCACCGGTTCAAACAGGACAGTATTCATCCTAGTGTGTATTTGCATTTGTCAAATCATGGACACCCCGTGGAAGTATGGGATAACAAAAACAGAACTGGTCGCAATAGCAATTCTACTGAGAATGTTTACTCTACTACGACAACGTTGATTAAGGTGGATTGATTGTGTATAGAATAAAAACGGTCATAATCCAAAAGAACTACTCTATGGGGAGTTAGATGCATCTAGTCGACATTTTGGTAGCCCATAATTGCGGTAAAAAGACGTTTTCAAACGGATATGTAAGCTTTGGACGTTGACCTTAAGAGTTGGGAAGAATTTGCTCTTGACTGTTCACTTTTGAGGCACGGTGTAAGGTGTCAACTTCAAGCTGTTGTTTTTGGCTGGTAAACAGCTTACCGAAAACTGCTGATTGCTGTTTGACAATTTTATAACTATGCACCAAACTAATGTACGTTGTAACTGGTCAAAATAATGTCATTTTCCAACCAAATGACACCCAAGTTGATTTTAAACATATGATATTCAAAATGCAAACTGAGCTATATTCTATCATATCGAACACAAATTAATGATGAATGAAACAGACATATCCTGGCTTTCATTCGATAAACTCAGGACTATTTGACGAGTGTAATATGAGAAGATATACGCTTTGATCGGGGGATGCTAGTAGAACAAATGCATAGTCACCCAACCTGGTCTATCTAATAGCACTTTTCAAAGGTATACCCTATCCAGTTTAATGAAAATATTTTTCATGATGGAATGGCAGTACCTGCTTTGATCTAGTTTTATCTGAAATAATGATAAATTTTCGCCATGGCGATGTATTTTTTTATAAGTAACCGCACTATAGTCAAAATAAATCAAAGTTTAACACAAAACCCAGAGCTGCATGCCTAATTCACATTAACACCGGATAGATTTCATGTTGTACACATTCATCTGGTAGATTCATTTCAATTCCTGTGTCTTGAAAAACTTGAGATGAACTTTCAATCTGCTGTTGTAAAAGATTGGCATAGCCAAACCCGTTTCACCACAGGTACCTAGCATTCAAGTGTGAAGTGTCTTATTACAAACTCAGATTTCGGACTGTTTACACACATCCGGTAGGCATCTGCGTGCTTTTAAACTGTGCTAGCATGACAGACATATATTGGATCTTGGAATTCAATGTTCCTTAAGCTTGCCAATGGTGCTTGATCCTTTTGGAAGTAGTAACCATACCATATCACACGCACCTTTTAAGAATAACTTTCTTATCACCAACTTGAAATTTACGTTTCAAAACATGTATTAAAAATTGATGTTGGTTCCCACGGCGTGTTTACACAAAGAGCCAACACAAAAGTGTGGTTGACAAGGTGAGTCATCCGTTACATGGGTTGGTCTGTGATGTTCCGAAATGGTACCGCCCCAATATTCCGTTCACAGTAAAGCTTCGCAACATCAAACTTGGCCCTGATGTTCGTTATTTCATGTGTGACTCAAGCGATTGGTCCATTGATACACCCATAAAGCGTGTTTTGACATGGATTCATTCACTGCTTGATGCAATGCTTGGTGAGAATTGGGTGTGACGGATCAAAGAACAAGTCGCTTCCGTTCGGCTCATCCCACGACACGTTCATCACACAGGCCAATGGCAGCCGTTATATCCTCCCAACTCATACAATTTTGGCTCCGTGTTATTTATGATAAAAACGCATACGATTTTGGAAACTTGTATTTCCAGAATTTCTTGCGAATTTGATTTGCAAATGAACTAAATTTAACTGATTGCTGATTCGCCTCCATACTTTTATATCGTCAGCAAACAATACCATATTACTGTCATTTGGTATTGGTATATCATTCATATAGACTAGGAACAGTATTGGTCTAAGCACTGAGCCCTGTGGAACACAGCTAGTGACAACGATTTTCTTCCATAATAGGCCGTCCACACGAACTCTGATGTGTCTGTTGCTGAGGTAATCACTTATCAATTCATATAGTCTTCCAACGATACCGTGTTTCTTTAGCTTTTTCAAGAGTAAACTATGATCTACTCTGTCGAAAGCTTTAGAAATGTCCAAGTAGCAGGCATGAATACAGCCCCCCGCATCTACAACCCTCGTCCAATCGTCAGAAAATTTGTTAGACAAGAGCGATTTCTGCGAAATCCATGTTGGGAAACTGCCAAAAGTTGATTCGTTTCCAGATGTCGCACGATTTCTGCGGTTATTATTCGCTCAAAACCTTTTGACACCGAAGACAGCAATGTCACCGGCCTGTACTTTTTAACTTCAGAACGGCAACTACCTTTGCAAATGGGTATGATTTGTCCCATTTTGCAGTCTTGTGGTACCACGCCAGTCTGGAGAAAATTATTAAGCATACAGGATAGAGGTTCAGATAGCTGTGCATGAAAGGTTTTGAGCAGCTTTGGTTCTGGAGATTTCTTTACGTTTAATTTTCGTAAGTGCTGTGCTACCACCAGCGGAGTAATCAATACTTCACTCAAGGTCGATCGGTCAAGTCGAATGATTGGTTCCTGATCAGGCTCCGTGGATTTCGACATATAAGTTTTCAAGCAGGTCAGCGGTCAGATTCATGGATTCTGTGAAGCCGGATGAAGTTTTTGGGGCAAAGACGCCCGGTTTCTCGTTCTACGTTTACGAGTCTATATAAGAGCTTCGGAAATTGTAATGTAATTATCTATGCCAACAACGTTATAACACTCGGATGAGGAACCTGTATTAGTGTGACTATAGATTAGTAACTGGATGATACTAATTAAAGCTACCCGACATTATTTACCTTAGGAAACTATCAAAACTATTCATCGTTGGCTCGCGTTGAGGCATTGATTGATGTGATGAAAGACGACCCGCGTTTCAATTTGTGGATAGGGTTACCTTGATCCAAATCACCGAAATGTTGTGTGCCTGAAATTGAGTTAAAACGCATTGAACGAATCAGACAAAAACATTATCCTAACCGCTGTTTTTTCACTCAAATCCATCGAATCTCATTTCGGTAGCAAATGGTCGAACAAATGTTCAGCTCGTTCAACCGCACGATCGCATCATACGTTTCGCCATATATCGATTTTTCTACTAGGATGACCTTGAGTTGCTGCGCATACGCACGCGCAGTTTAACCCTGGGTTGGATTAGCGATGGTTCCGACATTACGGATACTGGATACTGTTGATTTTAACAATGAATATTCGAATCTGGTTCGATTTGGTAACAGAACATTTTGACTTTTTATCCATGTTCCTGGAAGCCCAAATTTCGATAAACTCGTAGTCGAGTTGTCACTTTCAGAACACGATATGGAGCATGTGATGCGTGATGTAAACTTTAGGTTCTTGTTTAATTAAATGGATTCTCTCCGCTTGCCGCCATCAAGTGGAGACGGTCAGATTGTGTCCAGTGAATCATGAAGCAGTGGGAAATAGTGAACAATGTTATACCTTGAAGGTGATGTTAAATTAGGTTCTAAAATGTGTCATGGTTTAAAAAGGCTTAACACAGATATTCCCCGCAATAGACCTTCATAAATGACCATTAGAAGGAATTAATGTGTAACACTGTAGCGCGTACTTATTGACATTAATCTTCAGCCCCTGGCAGTAAACATGTATCAAACATTTGGTTTCGAATATCAAGATAAACTTGTATGTCGATGGTCACCTAGTCTGCGCTACAATACCTGGCTGTATAAATTCCCGGTCAAGTAGTTCTCCTACTATTCATAATCAAGTGCTATTGTAATTTATGCAAACATATAAGAACATTGCTTCTGTTTGTGACGCAATACAATTGCCCTCAGAAACTTCGAACTACTTATCAATAGGTGGCCAAGTGACTAAAATTTCACTTCCTGGACTTGTTCAGCACAACTTCTTGCGTGACGAGGGATTGTGCGAGCAACGCTGACCCGTGAGTTCAACTTTTCTAACCAAGAATAGTTTTTGCAGGCATGGAAACGAAGTCGTAAAGTTGCGAGCAAATTTTCCCGTAACTCACAATGCCAGTGATCTGTGGAGCTCTCTGAGAATTTCTTCTGGCTTGATCAAACGTTGACAAAAGGACGTGTAGGGATGAAGATTCAAATGATGTTGTCATAAAGCGAATTTTGTAACTTCAAAATCCCAACTAGTTTAACGATTTTAGAATAACGGTTTGTGGCATCCGATAGTTTGAGTATGTGCAGTGCCAAGTTGTACAGACCGGTGTGTTTTGGTGTTGAATGATCATTATACGCAACACCGGCCACTTGGATTTATCACAAAATTCTTCTCCGTGCATCTGATCTTTTCATAACATAACATTCAGCAACATCAGTATCGAGTGTCATCAGACGCAATGGTTCAGCATTATAAACTCAAATTTAATATGAAAATCAGTTTGGAAAGGAACGTTATGTTAAGATTGTTAAACGAGTAAGAATTGAATGTTCTGATGATCATGTATTTCCATCACACGCACACACACAGAGAAAGATACCACGACCGGTTTCGTGTCGTTTGCACTCATCAGTTAAGCACGGCACAATCAGGAACCGCGCAGCTTTTAACAGAGAAGACCTACAAATTCTAGTTCAATTGCATGGACGCATTGCCTGAGAACTTCGATGTAATGAAGCGGTTAAATGAAGAAGAAAACGAAAAAGAATGTTCAAGCTTTATTCGAAAAATGGAAATACCATCTCTACGTTAATGTGTAATACAATACGCACAGTACATAACTACATATATCAACGAGATAAATGTTTTCTCAACTGTTCATTGACTGTATCCTAATGACACAGATATCTTGAGGCGATATAGTTCTGCTCGGGACGGCAATATAATATATTTCGATCGAGTTGTGGAAAAAGATTGAAATCTAGCTAATTTGGTGTAGAGTATGTAGTAATTAATGCGAGCATATTGTTCATATGTTGATCACAAAACAAAAATTGTTTTGGATGATGCTGATATCTCACTATCTTGCGTCCCGTTTAAGTAACATTCGTGACCCTAATATGCGCAAGTATTACACAATCAAGCGGATGACAATCGCACCTGGACACGACCAAAACAATTAGGGATTAAAAAGAATGTAAGGGTGTGTGCATCAAATGATCTATTTTAACAAGCTCAACCCCTACCACGACCAGTGCAGTTCTTAGCCAACTTAGGATTGGCCATGTGAATGCAATTTATACCTAATCTCTGTTAATACTGACACCCTTGATCAGAAGAAGCTTCTGTACCGGAAGCGAAGTAATAGCAAAAAATTACATTCTAACCGATTCATTACAATCTTTCATTTTCAATGAAGATGGTTCCCCGATCGATCACATACATTTCCAATACATATCCATCATATCTCTTTTGCAAAAGTCTTTGTACCGCAACTGTGGTTTGCCCATAGGCTGACTTCCTGATTTCAGCACTCTACTGAGTATATCTTTTTCATTTTCTATTCTGTACAGATGACCCATCTAGTGTAGGCGGCGCAGTACATCTCTTGTGCATTGGGTAACTAAGTTTGGTAAATTTTTGAGTCATAAAATACGCGGACTCGGTTGTAACACTGTAACAATTGACCATAAATTTCAGGAAATGTCGTCAAATGATCCATCTCGCTCAAATTTTATGATTCGACATTTACCCTGGGCAAATGTCTAGACTGGGTATCAATCTAAATAGATATATTGAATATTGAATTTTAGCACACAACTTGACTTAGCTGAAGTTAAATACTACCATTAATAAAAATATGAGAATGTTTTATAGATAACCGGGTATAAGTCATTAGTTCACGATCGATAATAGTTTCTCGTGAGTATTCTTTAGCGTGGTAAAGAGACACTATGTAAAGCAAATCTATCAGGATTTGGTTCAAACAGTTTGTTGGCAACGCTTTGCCTCTGATGCAGAAGCTTTGTGAGACCAGAGGTGTTAGTTCTAACAGGGATCAGGTTTAAATTGCGTTTATCTGAGCAATCCTAAGTTGTTCAAGAAGGGCCATTATAGGTATAAAACTTACTATATCGTCTTTAACCAGATAGTTTTCAGCGTATCGATACCCAAAAGTTGTCAAAGCACATCGAACCACTAGCATCGTTAAACCACAAATTACATGAATTCGTCAAAATATCGTTCTTGTGACTATATTTAATACCAATTTTAAGTCGTGTGCTTATTAATTTAATTAAATTAAATTAATAATTAATAATCAATGTATCATATAAACAGCTACATGGCATATTGAGCTTCTGCATTCGCTTCATTTAGGTGACTGGTGCGAAATAAATCATGTTATTCAAGCGCTTTCGTTGCTGCTACAACCACGAAGTACATGATTCTTTCTTTATTCCATTCACATACAACCATAAGATCATTGAAGTGGATCTGAACAATATCAATCATTTAAACAAAATATTAATGTCATGCGTTGCTATATGCATACATACTAAAGTTCTGTGGTATTTTAACCCATCAGCTTCCCTTGTGTATGCGCTCTTATCCATGACTCGATCAAACGCCACTAGGACGAATCGATTCTTTGGTATCGACCCGCGGTAAGTTCATACAAATCGTTTGCAAGTTCAACAATGAAGTCTTCTTTTATCAGAATGCTAAATGTCCACCCTATTTCCTTAAGATATCCACGAATTTAATTATGGTTTTCGCCTTGATTAAATACGGGACGCGAGGTGATTCTCACATTGACGACCACCCATACAACGAACCCACGCTAAGCACACATTGAGCATTCAATTTTCATTCAAATAACTTTGTCGTAAGCACAAATCAAACGTTAAGTTGTCCCACACACGATTTTTATACTTTACTCGAGCAACCGAGGCTTATTCTAGTATGTGCGCGTGAATTCTGCATCTCAGGGGCGAAACTTTGACCTTGGGTATGAATCGAAAATGCAAAATGTATGTGGGCCCTTCATTTCACCTGCACGATTTTTCAGCCAAGTTTCATGAATCGAAATTAGAGACGCGTGTTCACACATGATGACCTTCAGACTTCAAACAACTAGTTGGACGTTTTTAACGTGTTCTCGTGATCTCATTTGTGAGGTGGATCGGAGGTCTATGATGCAACGAAAAAAAATAACTAATTATTCTATGCAATCGATTTTTGATCGCTTAAACTAATAAATGTGCATTGGCTACATATAAACACCGTGTCTGTATATAATTTATATTTCTATTCGGGATCAGTTGCGGATGTTTCAAACTTAATAATTTTATTCCAAGGTGAAAAAATGTGCGAACATTTTAATTAAGAAAATTAAAGGTGCTCATATACAATTTATTACAGAAAAAAGGAATAAATGTGTTCGAGACTTCGTGGCTACCTCAACGTTGTTAATTCCATATAAAGAGATAATTAGGTGTATTGGCTCTCCACATCTGATATGCAAGGTAAAAGTGCAACTGAGGTTTCCTGTCTAAGATGTAGTTCTAAGGGAACCGCCTTGGCCGTCTTAATCTCTTTAGATTCGATTGCTGACGGAGTTCTGTGTAAATCGAAAAACTTGTCGGTGTGATATTAAGAAATATTTATATTTTGGGTCTGTTTACCGGACTTGCTGTGAATTGACTAATGAGAGTTCTTCGATAAATAGTGATAACCTACCAAGTTGATCTAGAATGAGTTTGGACTATTTGAATATCCACTGTAAGAACATACGCCACCATTAGCTTACACATAGCCTAATGACGATCATGACTCCGCTGGACAGGGTGCAAAGGAAAGGCACAACGATGGGTCTTCTTTCATGGGAGAATCAACAGAGATTGCATAATCTTTAAGAGTTAGAATTTCGAATGGAGAGGGTTCGACTTGGTCATGACCCGCTGCATCCTGCATGGTTAACATGGTGACGAGTCCCTCGCTTCTTCAGACTAGTATGTGAGTCAAGGAACTGTGGGCATAAGCACAAGTTGCAGAGGCATAGAAGGCTCAGGCTCAGTAATGAAAGCACGCGTTTTACGCGGGTTGTTGATAACCAAAACTCGATACTAGACGAGGTCCTATCACTGCCGTCAGAGCAGCTATTCCAATGTGCGTTGGATCACCATCTGCAGTGAGGCTGTGAGCTACCAAACTGGTTACCGAACTCAGCCAGAAACCATACAATGAGCTAATCAAACCCCTGATTTTATTCGATTATTCACGTCGTCGTCTCCGGGGGGATTTGATTTTAGTTTACAATACTTTGAATACCACAAATCACCTTCTACAATGATTATTTAATCTACGGGTCTCGCATAAGACAAGAGCTCACATATTTATTCTAACTGTTCCTCTCCCGCGACTCAACTGTAAACGACATTTTATTTGCCGTGCGAGTTTGTTTTACTTGGAACAATCTACCAGATTATGTTGTAAACTCACTAAATCAGCAGATTTTTAAGAGAAGCCTTGATGCCTTTTTGACCCCCCGCATCGAAGTAAACTATATTACTAAACACCATGCATCTACATTTGTCATCCCACCAATCGAAAACTATTTCTGCCCTTTGGATTTTTACCTCAGTATGCAAACAAATCCCGTTTTTGCTTGTTATATTATTCGTAGTTCCCTTATTATTCTGTGGCTTTTGTAAAGCTATATGCTTTTTAGACCATTAAAATGGAATGGAATTGAATTGAACCCTTAAGCGATTCACTGGTGGCCCTCTACTCGCAGGGCTTAGCTCGTCAGTAGATTCATGTTGTGAAAACGTTTGAACGGGATGTGATCACTTCTGATTTTGTCCATCAGGAGGAAAGAGAAGACAGTATTCAACCCATCGTGAGAATGAGTAAAAGGAATGGCACTATTATATGCATGTCGGCGGTCAGCTGTCTATCCAGAATCAAGATAACTTCCTAGAGCAACTTCGAATCTCATTTGATTTGGTGGACGAAGCTGAGAAATAGTAACTCAACCGTTATAATTTGCTATGGAAAACAATAAATGAAATGGAACGAAAGGTGAGCTTGCTTATAATCAGACGACTGACGATGGCAGCGTTAGAACTATTTAAAACGAAAGCTCCGAAAAGCTCGGATTTGGTATTCGGAATATAATCAGCTGATAAGTGTGATAGCCGTTGCCACATTACGCAAGACCGTAAATTCAACCACCTTCGGAACCTCAAAAATACCAGCTAACCATTTTGTCCAGATTCCTAAAAAGGCTTCTCGACGCTACGAAGTATCTTCAATAAAAATTCAGACACACACCTTCGTAACTTTGTGGTTAAATTACACTTTTTTACTCCATGTACTTCATGATCGTCTGGTTTTTGTTAAGCTGATTGGTGTTTCGGTCATTAAACCGTCTGAGTTCTGAAGCAGTGCTAACGAATTGTTGTTGGTCATAACCCCAGTCCGTAGTCAGTGAGTGAACTGATAAAATTACTAATCCAAGGTAAACAAAATGCTTGAGAGTTGACCAGAGTAATGTGTTGCTCACATCCCCCGCACTTACACACCACTAACGGTTTCAGGCTGTTTGCCGTCATTAGGTGCTGACAGTGGGTGAGCAAAATATTACTTCGGTCATCCATAAGCGCCTTGAGTGCTTGACCAAGGATCTCTTTGTGATTCTATGTTTGAACATTGTGGTTCGCTGTACGAACCCTGTGCAACAGTGGCATTCAAGTATAACTTAGTTGACCAGAGTTATTATGCACCACGTGGAAATCGATGACTCCGAGTGTGAGCATGTACGATTCGACATACGAACATCTCCTACTAGTCAATGTTGGCGTAGTGCACTTGTAGTTTCGCATCATTGCATGCACTCGAACAAAATGGATTGCAAACAAGCGTGACCACTGACTGAAGGCAAAATGCGCAATTCCATGCAAGGCGATCAATACGTGGATTTCGATGGAGGTGAGCAGAACACAGCAACGTTGATAAACGAGGTTTTTTTTCGGAAATAACGTGGAAGTATGTACCGAAGCGATATGCCTGTATAATTTGAGAGAGTAAACGGATTCTTAAAGTTCATACACAGAGTATGTTTATTCTATTATGAGAGCATTGCCTAAGCTGGTTGTGTTCGGAAAGAAGTACTCTATGATCAGTTGAAATCAGTAAGTTGACGTTTGGGCAGAACGCACTTGCGTTACAATGACGTTTGAGTTAAGAAATCTCTCGGAATTGACCCTACAAGTTGAGAAGCTCTTGCTCTTGATGGCTCACTTTGCAGACACTGTATAGAGCGTCATGTCCAAGCGAAGAAAGAGCAGATACAGCTCTTGGCTGCCGAGCGTAGATCACACTGCCGGCGTACAACTGACACCGTTCGACGGAGTACTGCATATCGCTGCGAGAGAGATTGCCACTCGTGAATCGGACTGTTGAGTTATTCTAAAAGCTGCGGAGTACGAAACCATTATGTACTTGTGATGTACATCCATGGCCGACGTCGACCTATTGAGGCTAACAAACGGGAGCGCCAAGGGGTGGCGTACCTACAAGAACGGAGCAGTTCTGTCACCTGGTTTATTAGCTATGGAATCTCTGTTCACGGAAATGCATGTAATTATGTGAAGTTCTCAATAAGGAAGTCTCAGAATAATCAGATGCCATGCAAGGATACTTATTTACAGGATCATGTAGCTGATGATGCCATTGGAATGAAAGCATAAACAAAGCAACCTCCAATTCGGTTTCCTTCCATTCCGAATCTACACAATTCATTGTACTTTTCACCATTTTCGGTTGAATCGGCCACAATAGTCTCAGAGCCCTCGAAGCTTAAATAAATGTGATGTGTGGTAAAAGGTGTAAATAGCTATATAATACAACGGGATATACGTATGATATTCCAGTTAAAATTTTGCATCTGGGTTTGTTACCTAATGGTGTACAAATACCAGCAAAATGTATTCACAGGAAAGAGTTCAGTAAACAGATGTCTACACAGAGACTCTGGAAGCAAAAGACATTAGTTCTCTAATGAGGGAGTTCCAGAAACCCCACCAGAATGGACTAAAAATCCCAAAGATAGAACGGAAATGCGGTATTTGGTGAACTCCACTGGCTTAGTTACGCTTTTCTGCCACTGTTGGATAAGGTTGGGACGACCAACTTGTTCAATCACATGTGCCCATACACAGGTGGATGGGGTTAAACCCATGAACTTAAAACTCGTGGGGTGTGTGATGGAAATGCATGCAAATGAGAATTTTTGTTTCACTACCTTAGCAATATTGAAAGCAAAACTTGATGACTATATGGGAGCTGACCCTGATTTTGTCCCCACCCTATGACAAATCATTTTTCTGCTTTACCCAAGACAAGAGGATTGATTCATAGTATTTATACGTATATATTTTGGAACCTATAGTTTGATCCCGTTATTATTGAAAAGTTAAATGCTTTTTAACCATAAAACTTTAATGTAGTTCGAGTATAAGCGAAGACCCAATTGCCTCCAATGGGTGGGATACTTCATCAATTATTTTCTAGGTAAAAATCAGCTTTCATCGAACTTGTGAAGTACTGGTTGAAATGTTGGAGATGCATTTGGACAAAAGTGAGCTGCTTCTGACTTGAAGACAAAGATCATTCTACCTCGGCGCTATATTAATTGAAAATAATGTTTCTATGTTATTCAAAAATACATTCAAATTCACATAAACTGAAATTTCGATCCTATCGTTCGTGTTAATAACCGATTTGACTTCATCCCGTGACGCAATAAATGCCAAAACAATAGCCATTTGGCTGGCAAAAAATCGATGCATCCCTTAATTGGGCCAATGGCATTGTTGGCCACTTTCCGTATGCGCAACAATTTCATTGGCCACAGAAGACGAAGCTACTGATTGTCCGATTGAAAATCAAGTTACCATAGCTACAGCAAGAGAGATTAGGTCCACAGTCAAAGGTGATGGCGAGCATCTGGATAGAATTGATTTTGATAATTGAAAGTTTCACAAGAGAGGACTAAAAGTGATTATCGTCAGGTGTGGGTTGGAGTTCCGCGAAAAAGCATCCCCTCACTAGATGGATTGTGCTTCTTATCGGCCAAGTAGCAACGCCCTGTACTGGTTGGTCTCTTTTAGTCAATGGTGCTTTACTGCACAACGCTTTACATCACCATACAGTCCGAATCAGGACTAAACATATATTCCGAATTGCACATAGCTACTGTGTTACGTTGGGATATAGTGCCTACACTAAAGTGCAATTGTGCAGCACTTTGTGCTGTGCAGTTAATCGTGCTCAATTGAATTGCCACCAGCAGTGAGCTGCATGCGAAAACATGTTGGAGTCTCGCTGCCATGTCTATTTCCATTCTCATATCTGCCTAGGCCTTAGCAGCCTGAGAGTATCTCAGACTACGTGCAGTCTGACGGCTAGGCACTTTGTTTGAATAAGGCTTGTGTTTCCATACATACATACATACATATGTTGCCTACACCTAGGTCGTGACACCCATTAGGTCGTGTTTCAGAACTCGTACAGCAACATCAGAGCGGCAGCTTTAACGATAATTTCGCTATGATACGCCATAGCTAACAGTCAGTTCCACTTCACTTGAAAAAAACCCATTCAACTAGACACTGCAATATGCCTTAAAGTAGATTGTCAAGGAACACGGCCATCTTGTAGAGAGTGTGAAATGTACTAACGTAAACCCTCAATCATGACCGCTCAATTAATGCGCAGCACAATATATTGGAAAAATAAAAAGACGGACAACAACGATTGTCGCCAATCCACAGGAATTCGGGTCCCGGAAGAACAGCATCAACACCATTCGAGTCAAAAACCTGCCCGAGAATAGGAGCAGACGTTGAACATCATCATCCCTCAGCTGAGGGTAGGTTTAGGATATGTTCTTCATTGGCATTCGAACAACATGCGACTCGTCCAGGTCGGTCAAACGAGCTGCACGTGCTGAGAGCTCAGGGGCAACCGGGTGGCACGATATCGCCTGACAAATCAAATCGAGGTGATAACCCGTGTAAATACACTCAATTTGTCAAGAAGGTTATACTTGAATGCCACTGTTGCATAGGGTTCGTACAACGAACTACGGTGTTCAAACACAGAAGCACATTGTGATTCATGGTCAAGCACTCAAGGCGCTTATGGATGACCAAAGTGATGTATTGCTCACATCCCACGAAATTACACTCTACTACCGGTTTCTGGCTGTTGGTGGATAAATGGTAAACAAGGTTATACTTAAATGCCACTGTTACAAGTGGTCCGCTGTAATCAATTGCTTGGTATTCAAGTGATGTGTCTGTGTCATTTGCGTTGTAAACTCTCGGCAAATTAGCTTTCTGTTGGCATATGGAAAGCGGGGGTGGTGAATCGTGAGGGCTGAACCGAAAATAGGGGGTGGGTAATGCGTTGGTGCCTGTGTTCTCGAGATGTGAGACGATAACTTAATCGCCCTTAAGACAACAAAACCTGCAAAATCACTCACCTGATGTGAAATCGTGTGGACTCCGGCCAGGAAGAGGAAACGATTAACCTATCGCCAATATAGTGTCTTGTGACAGAATACACTGTTAGAAATATACGTCAGCATTCGATACTTTATTCGAATGTGTTGCATTGGTTTCTCGATGATCACGCTACGCGGATGTCGCAATGGTTATCGCGGGAGAAACATGTCAAGGTATCGCAACGAGAAATAGGCTTCTAACCATTAGCATGATATACTGCTGCATCGAAAAACAACTGCTGTATACCCAACACACTTATCGGAGTGAAGATTACTAGTATACAATCACATGTTGCATCATTCCGGAAAAACAATAATATTATTTCCTAGGTTAAAAATCAACACTGCCCCCAGACAAGGCAAACACAAGGAAAATTAATTCGCTAAACACATCTCAGATCGAACACCCTTAGTTGATAAGTAGATCAAGTGGAACATGCAATTTAACCTCTGAAGGATCACTTCGATTTTGAAACGCAGTTGCAAAAAGTGTCTTAATCTGTTAGCCAGAGAATCATGTTTTACAGAATCAAGAAGCATATTGAAACCAAATAAGAAGCGTGGCTTCGATCAGGAACCGCATATTTTAAAATTAATGAGTGCAAAGAGCATGACATCGGTCGTATTGAGTGTGTGATGGAAATGCATGCAAATATGGAGTTTTGTTTCAAGGTAATGGGCATTAACCCCATCCACATGTGTGTGAACAGGTTGGTCTACTCGCCTTATCCAAAAGTGACGTACAAGCACAAATAGTTTAAGCAGCAATAAACCTTATATCGAGATATACCGACATCACCAGGAATTCCTATGAGCATAGTATTATGAAACGCAGTGACGGAATCGTGTTTTGTATGAAGTACGAAATCACACAATGTACGGAACCGTAACCCAAGGAGTGACATTAACGCGTCAAATAAAAGAGGAAAATTGTGGGACCGATCATTAGCAGACAATGATCCCCGGTTGTTAAAATCAGCCAATATGAATACGCATACAACACTGAATCCTGAACGAATTACTATAAACAAAGTATCCATATACTGATGACGAGCCAGCAAGCAAAGCTCTTCTCGTTTGATTGATTTACCGAATATAATTCTCTCAATTTCTTTTGATTAATATATAACTAGGAAACCAGATAGTACGCAACAACTTGTCATCAGCCGTCCAATAATGAAGATAAAAATAGCACGGAATCTGACAGAAGCGTTCTCGTCCGATCGGAATCACCGAACAAAAGTCGTTTCGTTGTCTAGAAACCGGTTGAAGATTGATGAACGACAAGCGGAAAGTACTTTGGTGAAACGATGCAAACACGAACAAAAATCGGTCATGAAATGATTGTGTGCGGACCCTAATTGTCTTCCTATTATCATATTAAATCGTTTCCAATGATCGATTAAATTGAAATGATCGAAGTGAACAAATGGTGTGATTTAGTCGTGAGCGAGATTGGAACAGACGTGACGAAACATTTCGCAAAGAGTAGTTCGTTTATAATCGATAGAGGAACCGAATGTTTGGCGCCACGATCCGTTGACCCAGAACCAAAACACGGTAGTTCATGATTCATTGCTCACGAGGTTAGCATCGTTGAAAGTAGGCGTCTTTCGTCTTCAAGAGGCTGTTGATGTCATCTCAGTGAAGTGTTAGTTGTACAACACCAGCTCAGCACACATCAAGCAACCATAGCAGAAAAGAATCCAGTGATTTTCACTCTCAAATCGTTATCCCATTACATGCAATTATTATCGGTCAGTATTTTTTGAGTGCTCAAATGCTCTGCAGTTCCATCTATTGCAACGCGTAAACAAGAGATTAGTCATTAATTTGTTGCACAAGCCACGCCTTGAATCGTGTTTTCACTTCGCCAGAAATCAGAGCGCATCTAATGTTCTGTTTTTACTCGCATGCATATACAGTCCATTGCCAGTTTGGGTGATTGAGTTTTGAGCTACGGTTGGAAGGCACGCACATCTCAAGTCAAACGCTCACAGTGAATACACGTGCTGACTTTCTATATTGATAAAACATTTGTGCTATTTTTATGCATTCCCAATATTTTTAATCTGTGCTTACTGTAAATTATTTGCTTTTTGGGCCGTTAAAACTTTAAATTACAGTGACACGCCGATCGATGTTAATTGCACGATGACGGCATCGTCTACGATCAGCAGTTGAGTGCATTACCTGCTCTGTCCCAGGTTGCAGATGATGCGCTACATAGAGCATCCAAAGTCGGCAATCAAGAGCAAGCTGTTCCCAATTCGTAGGGTCAATGTCAAGAGAATTCATGCCTCTTTCGCAAACGACTTTGTACGGCAAACGTGGTCTAACAAATGGTCGACTTTCTGATTTAAAATCACCAAAAAACCGAAACACTGATTAACGCTGAAGTCTCTGGGAAATAGTTTGTATGATGTACGTAATCACACGAACATGATGCAGGCAAAGTGCAGCACAGTTATCAACTGCGCGTGCGCAAAGATGCCGTCTGGTCCGTACGATTACGATGTTTGAGTACATAATCACAAAGTGTTTTCTGGTAAAGCGTTTAAGATGTTTGGAGACGATGACTTGCCTAGCGAGAAAACAACAACCAGATTTCGGGTAGAATGTGCCTTGATGTGCTGGGAGAGAGATTTCTGTCTAGCAACGACAGCATGGGGTACAACATAGGAAACAATTGCCTTTGTTGAGCGAGAGCAGTATTAGCAAGCGTCTCTAAGCTCGTAATGGAAAAAACGTTGATAACCTCCGCAGATGACCGCGGATCGACAAATCTAGTTTAATGTGTAGGTTTAAAGGTGTACCAGACGAAAGCGGTGCAATAGAGGATATGCTTGTTACACGCTGTTGAGTTAAGTTGAAATCTACTCAAAGGGTAATCGTTAACTCGATAACAAGCGAGATGCCTCGTACGTTGCTTATGCATGTGCACCATTGCGCTCCGGTGCAATACACACATGGAGCGTTGAAGTCTACCTTGTTTCAGGAAGAACTTAACGAATACATTTGGCACAGAACGCTTGAGAAAATATCGACGCCGATTGCGCATATCAATCGGTTCCCTACAGATACTCACCGCTGATGGTCAAATGTTTTTTTACAAACAACTAGCACAAAGTGATCGCTTTATTTGCTACTGGAGTTACACCGAAGCTTGGATTGGACATCGTACGGTGTGCTTAGTAGCCGCATGAAGCTATCTTTCAAATTGAAAATTTATCCTCAAATTTGCAACAAATCGTAGTTCGCACAAAGTCAGTCTAAGGTTCAAACATCGCGTCACGGATAAACGATAACCACGGAACGAATCGTATGTCTCTGCGCTGGTTTTTGAACTTCCTATCACACGCATTTGTAATTTCTAACTTCACGTATCACACTGGCATTGGGGTTATTGCAATATATCCCAAACAGACACTTGCGGGACTTACATTAATCCCATCATGAAGTTGAATTTTACATTGTTAATGAAGATTTATGTTTGAAAACAGCAATAGCATATTGAATAACCGATAGTAAGAATTCAAAAACATAAGTGCCAGCTAAAAGCTGCATCACATAGATCCTCCCAATCCTAGGAATGACAAAAAAGAGGTATAAAAGCAGCGGCATTGTGTCTAAATAACGGCGTTGTAAGCTTGTTCTGACGGTTGGGTAAATAAACCAGCAACTCATGTTTTATACAGGGAATTTTATAGTACATTTTAAACAAAATGGTCTTCAAGAAGATCACGTGACATAGCTACTGCACTACACGTGCATCTAACAAAGCCAAAACCTGCCCGTTAGTTCAGAAGCGTAACAGGTGCACCCGGGTGTTAGGTGAGGCGTTCTCATCCTGGACACGTGCGACTTTGGCAATGTCCTTATCCGAACATTGCGGATGCATGCTGTGACATGTTGTAACCTTACCGCTTACTTCACACACCCCTTTCTGTCCTCTATAGAAACACTGGCCCTGTCCAGCTCCAGGACCTGCGAACCTGTGTCCTGAGTCTCGGCTTAGTCATTTCATATCCATCCTGTGTTGTTCTGTTCCCTGTCTCGGTGGCCTTGATCTCTCGTATCATCTAGTTGATCACCTGGTACAACTGTCTCTCAAACCCACACTACATATCACCGGGAAATCGAGAAGACATGCGCGAGCAGATATTTATGCGGTAAGAATCACAGGGTACACAGATGAGAAACGATTGAAAGCCATGCAACGCCAGACGATGCGCAGTAGACAATGAGCACTGGGACAAGCAAACAATTAATGTAACCGGGGGCGGGGTGGGGGACCTGAGGGTCTGAGTGAAATTGTATACAAATGATGATGATGCCACGAACCCGCTCAAGGGGATGGGGAGCGTAAATACGAGTCAGCCGTGTCATGTGACCCCAAGGACCGGGGAGACGATGAGAATGAGTTGTCCGATCGAACGTGAGACGCGGAATCGGCCGAATAGGACGACGATTGCGATGAAGATGAACATCGGGTAGGTGTCGAACGGTCAGTGCAAGGGGAAGGAGTCTGTTCAAATTGCGAGGGAGGCTCACAACTCGGCGATAGCCATGTTCGTGGGGCTGTTTCAATTGAATCGGAATCATCACTATCCTCATCGCTACTTGAGTACGCGTAGATATCAGTACGTGGTGGAGAGAAGGTGAATGGCCGATCTCGGCCAAGCGATTCCAACACGGCTAAAAGCTGACGAGAGGCAAATAGTTGTATTCATTTGTACGTCACGGCAAGAAAAGGAAATGTGAGATTAAACGGAAAAACGATGCATAAGCTAATCAAAAAATGGCTGAACTGGATGAATCAAATGATTAGTCTAATATGCGCCATTTTGCGCTTAATTTTTGTCGCGACACGGTTAACATACGTTCTCGGAACTTGCGAGTGCCATTTGTAAATTCCGTTGTCTTCGCTCAGCTACTTTTGATCCTAGAAATGATCCGCAAAGCATATGCATCCGTCTATAACAGCGTCACCGACGCTAGTTGTGCCATGGAAAAGAGATGTGCACTAACGAAAGTTGAGATTAGATAGCCCTATCTGTATAGAAACGTCCGAAAACGAGATAAGACAATTTGTCGTGAGTAAAACTACCGCTCTATCAATAGACTCTCGGAAAAATGTAAAGTGTCGACGTGAAACCAAGTGTTGCTGTTCGCTAACGAGCGAGGTATCCTTTGATCTATGTCGACGATGGCTGTACATCACATGCGCTTGATGGTTTCAAATAACGAAACCGTCCAATTCGGGAGGAACAATCTCTCCCGCAACATTCACAACTATAGCCACGATAGCCAGTTGCACGCTGACAGCGAACGAACGAGTTATATTTTATTGAATCATCTGAAATCACAAGCTTGGATCCAGGCAAAGTGCTGCACAGCTAGAGAGTGCGCACGCGGAGTAAGATACCTTCAAGTAACTCTGGTCTAGAGAGAAATGAGAAGACGACAGTGAGACGACAGCGGGTTTACGCACGCAGCTCAATTTAGTATTACCTGCACAGTACGGAGATACCGCACCATTGCACATCCTTGAGAGCACGCGGTATGAGAACCAGATAAATGATTCTCTTCCATTCAATCGTGCATAGCGCCATGAACAATACGGCGGATAGATTACTAAGCCCTAAGAAAAG
>JACCGJ010004567.1:0-22245 GCA_013407085.1 Atriophallophorus winterbourni
AGCGGTTCATACGCCCTTTTCTGGAAATTTCCAGTTCGGAGCCCGATAACCCCGTTGATAGGTTGGTGACTTCAGTTTTTGCCTGTGCACCATACAATGTCCTTGAATAGGACAAGGGGCAGTGACTTTTGGAGCGGCGAGTCACATACGCCGCGC
Organism: Atriophallophorus winterbourni; assembly: GCA_013407085.1. Classification (NCBI taxonomy): domain Eukaryota; kingdom Metazoa; phylum Platyhelminthes; class Trematoda; order Plagiorchiida; family Microphallidae; genus Atriophallophorus; species Atriophallophorus winterbourni. The sequence goes on from JACCGJ010004567.1 coordinate 157, forward strand.
CGTGATGTCATCATTGGATTTTTGTGGCTTTTTATACGGAGAACGCTTGCCAGGCGAAACCCCACCACACCCTCAGACACCACCGCCGAACCTTTCGCTAGCTTCGAGAACCGAGCCCACCCAGCTGGCACCACGTGGAGGTATTTCGGTAAGGTCTATTTTTCACATCTATTTAGTTATACAATGGGAACTGTAACACTATGGATCTATAATCTGGTGACAGTCCTTTCTGAAGCCACAGTTGACCTAAGTTGCGGAATGCTACGGTCGACTCAGAAATGTCTCGTCATCTGAAGATTCCAATGTATATACAGCTAACTATTCGGTACTTGTCACCGTTGTAATACTGTCGTTGCTGATGAGGATGAAATCGTAAACACTGGACTGCCAGTTGGACGGCTGATTCTTCAGGGAACGACAGCCGTAAAACAGTGAAACAAAGGGATTTTTATCGAATAATTATTAAATCGTAATCCAGCAGACGCATCGTTACATTGCCAAACGAATAACTCACAATGAGCTTGGATGTGAACAAAACCAGGCGATTTCATGTCGTAGAGAGAAAAGGTTTCCAACAAGCTGAACACCGCCTCCTTGGGTAAAAATGGATCGGCAGAATCGGCCCTTGGGTCTCTGGGTGAAGAGAAACGGAAAGTGCATATGGGGTTGAAAATTATCAGAAAGAGGAAATCGTGCAAGAATTTTTGAGTGCGCCGTTTGCCACAAGTATTCACAATGAATATCATAAACCTGGAGCGTTCGGTCCGTCATGTTGACCGACATCATATGACATGGCACTATGAAGGCATGTCTTGTCGGACTGTACATACATCGTATTCGAGGTCTGATGTAATCGTGATGGCTACAACTTGAACGGTCTCAACCATCTTTGAGGGTAAGTTCAAACCGGAGAGTGTGCTTATTGGTTGATTACGCAGACTCGGCATAAACAATGCCAGTCGATCAGATAGTGTACGGTGCCGCCAGTGTAAAGGAGGGGTAAGCGATGAATATAAATAGACTATGCAAGATATGCATGGCAAGGGCAGAATCCGGTTAGCAACCGTAACTGCAGCACCGGTAGATGACACATTGAAAGTAAAGTGTGTGCAATGATGTGACTTAAATCCTGGATAACAACAAGGCTTGACCCCAATGTGATGGCAAAAAGAACATACAAGCCAAGGATTTTGAAGTATTGAACTTGTAGTGTGACCATGAAATTGAACAGATTTGTACGTGTTGAGAATTATTTTGCAATGATTGGATGATGCATCAATTTCGCCTCAAAGAAGGCTTACATTCGACGTTATTCACCACTTCTACATCGTTAAGGGTTATCATGGAGGAATGAACCACCCCAAGCTGATGACACGATATCACTTTAATGGCAAGATACGTGGATACGAAAAATGGATTAATAGAGTATTTTTCTCACACCAACAACTAGTTTTTCTAACTCGAATCTACTTAATTCGTCATGAAGCCGTGCTTATATATGATGATATAGAAGCACAAGCCTGATACAAGCAAAGTACCGTACAGCTAGAGACTGCAAGTGGGCTAAGATACTGCCAGGTTGCCCAGGCCTAGAATGCCGTGATGAGTGATGATTTACCATCCATGTAAGAGGTCAAACCATTGAATGAATTATCAAGAGTTCGGCTACTGCACAAACTAGATTTGATCCTGGGACATTCGATGCATTGTGGTTGACACCTGCGCCTTCCAATCGGAGCTGCTCGTTTCAGCTTCACAGTCTGGGAAATCGGTGTTTAATACGAATCTCCTACCCTACCAGAGTGTAAAATATATACCACAAAATAAATGGGAAAACAAGCACGACCATCTGGCGATTTGTCCCTTGGGTGAAATCATTTACACACATACAGCTTCGTTCCAGTGATACCGAGACACAACGATCATAATCGCAAGACCGGAATCATGGAAGGTGCCACACAGCCTTGGATACCACGTTGACTAAGCATAGAAAGTTATACAGATTATGACGGTATGAAAGCACAAGCCTGATCCATGCAAAGTGCCGCACAGTCAGAGACTGCACGTGGGCTAAGTGTATAAGTTTATAAGTTGAATGCATCGGAGCGGAGTAACATATTCGGAGTTGGCCAATGCAAAGACAGTTAATAACGCTAGCAAGACAGGCCATTATCTATCACAGGATGGCCCCAATTTGTTAGAAAGCAATAAAATAGAGGTCCCTTACTTAAAGCATTTTCAATTCACCACTTAGAGATGTGCATCATGTGCTGCGACAGAACTGCATCGAAATGATGAAACACTGATTTCGATGCGCAATTCTGTGGAGGAATTAGTAGTTTTGATGAATAAAAAACATTCGATCGAAGGGGAATAAAAGAGCAAGCAGCTCTGCGTTATAAGTGAGACGATGGGAACAAGAAGACTGACCTGATCGCTTCATCCGCTGGATGCTGCGTGGAAAGTGCACGCTCAAGTTGTTCCAGACGAAGTTCCGCGTAGGTCACATGTAAACGTGTCAATTGGATCAGAGTAGGCCAAGTCTTCAGCTGAAGAATCGCGGCAGGAAGCAATTCTGTGGGATCGTGGAAACATTCTTCATCCGATGATTCACTAACGTACAATCTCGGAGAGTGGTAGGGCTGTGGAAAACTTTTGAACAAACGATCAAATAACGCGACAAAGGCAGCGCACATATTGGGGAGCCTGAAAACGAACAGCAATGGAAATGTTTATAAGAGAAAGCAAAATAACGGGGTGAGACGAATGAGAATGAAGTATGCTCACCAAGAATGAGATGTGATCTGACTTGTCTGTAGTAGAAGTGCTATCCCGAAAGTCACGATGTTCGGGTGCGTTTCATCGAGAAGGTGCAGAAAATCAAGTACACCTTTTGTAGAATTGAGATATTCAGAGGCTGAATGCGAGAAAATGAATGTCAAATTTATGATGCAGAATACAAAATCCGCATAATCAGCACATGCTTTGATTTCTAAATCACTAAGGGGATCTACGCGAACAGCCCCAGGATCATATTGCTTCAAATGAGGCAACGAATCCGTCGCAGGCAGCCAGCTGAATTGTCCTTGAAAATCTTCCGCCCAGCGTGAGAGGCAACGATTCTTATTAGTGATAAAAGTACCGTCTATTTCAAAGATAGTCTCACTCACTCCTTTTTCGTCGAATAAGTTGGAAGAGTTTTCGCACGTTACCCGCATTATTTGCTATTTCCATTTGTTCGACCTTATTTAGCTACCACTTTTTTGTCTAGTCTTAAGCTCCGTTTAAGTTCATTCCTCACGCGTCTACGCTCTGTATTGCGTCAAGTACCATGAGATATTTGGCGTCGCTGGTGTAGAATTTCTATAAAGCGCAGTTAAATTCAGTGCGACTTTGTGCTTGATTGTGTAGTCTCACAGGCTGTTGTTGCGGCGGCCCGCATAATCCCTGCTATCTTGTTTCACTTTTCATCGGAAGTTACACACAGAACAACTTAGAGTGAGCTACTCAAAGTGGCCCTATGAATTTCTTGGACTGCAGGCTGAGAGAATTGTTAGACCGCAATGCGTTTCCCATCCGAAGGTTTCGTACCGGAAAACTTTAACGAGAACCTACATCGCCCAAGAGGATGATCTGAATCTATGTAGGTATACACAAAGGAACGGCAGTCCTCAATGCAACATCTCCAGCGAGCACTTATGGCGATATGGTCGATTTGTGCCGAAGGTTGGCTTCCATCCGGCGAGCGCAATATGGCCCATTTACATCTTTTATGGAGAAAGGAAGTGTTGCTAATGAATAATCGAGATTGTGCACAGAATTGTATAAACCGTTCACCGTTATCTGTGCGCTGGCCTTCAAGACCTAATTGTGATTCAGATGCATCTAAGCGACCAGTCTGGCATTCATATCTCCCACTAAGACAACAATATCGGAGCTTTTTGCACGTTGCAAAAGGTCATATAGATCGTCGCAGAAGGCGTTTTCCTCGTCATCGGAATTGGTGTTAGTTGCTACAATAAACAAGCATCTCTGATTAGAAGATTTTGAGTCTGGTCTAATATTAATGGCGAGTCTAACTGCGCACATACTGCTATTGCAAAGAACCCAGTCGATTAGACAGGATTTGGCACGTGAATTCAGCACTATGCCGACACCCGCGTGTTTTGAAATGGCAGCTCCAATAATCACCGGAGCAGCGCAAAAAGTAGCGAGTCGAAAGGTTTGGAGCAGTAAGTTCAGTAATAATAGACGGATCATATAAGCGCATTTCCGATAAACCACAAACATAAATAGTTAGACTATTCAAGGTAAGAGCCAATGCACCTTGCGGACATATCTGTCTCAGGGGTCTGACATTCATAGCGGCGATGTGAGCATAGGTTCATGGTTTCAGAAAGTGATCTGCAAATTCGCGAATAGGGGATGTTCAAACATGTTCAGTGTAGTCTATTCTAAGGCTGCGGCTGACAGAAGGAGAGCTGTTAAAAGTGGGAGGGGAAGGGTAAGAAACAATTTGAATAGCAGTAGCTTGTTTTCGCTCACCAGCCCTGCTGAATGCAGCAGGTAAGGCGACCCTGTTTATCGTGTGCAACGGCTGATGCACTATGGAGTTGGGTTTCGTAGTTATAGTCATGGTTGTATGCGGGTTGGGATACTGCCTATGCCTAGACAGAACAATTAGGGTTCTCTACTAAAGCATTTGGCAAAAAAGCCTGACCCACAAGGCAGCAGGTTAGGCTATGAAGGTGCCCGGACAGGACCAACGAGCACAGCTCAATGGGTCATGAAGGCACAAAAACCATCGCACCACATTAAGTTGCAGTCTCAGCGTAGTCAGACATTTTGTCGTTGTCTATTGTATGCAAGATCATCATCAGATACGGCTCTACACCGGTAGCATGCACCGAACTGCCATACAACCATGAAAAAATCGAAAAGATGGGGAACGGCGAGATGACTTAAACAGCGACGCATTCAAAAGAATTCTATAGAGTAAGTAGAAACAAACTGGGATGAGGTGCTTACACCTCGATTGGAACAAGCATTCAATCAAGGTTCGTGAACGAGCAGAGCGTCATCAGCACGACAGCTTCCTTGCGGTTTTCACTGCCATGCATCATACCAAGCTTTCCTTGTAACTCCACTTGACGACATACAAGACTAAGCAAGAAGATGCCTACCGAGATACCGCCACTGAGCACGCTTTTGGGACATATCCGGAAGCGTAACTAGCCACTTTGATATTGGATTGCTGTATGTAAGAACTCTAAATCGAAAATGTGATGTGACGAGATGACAATGCCAATTACTCTATGCATTAGTTATCGAAGCAGAGTGAGCACAGTTTCCAGTGAGACCAACGCGCAGCATAACGAATGATTTACCGCGAACGATAAGACGCGTCGGGCTTGAGTTTAAGCTCTTTCTTCTCCTTGGGCTAAGGTGAACTGACAGTACAGTACAGTAAAGTACACACTATACCATATGCATACGTGTCTGACAGTGAAACACAGTAATGAGATTCAGACACATTTGATACAATTCCACACCACTGAAACGAAACATTCGCATTGAGTACTGATCAGTAAGCAAAACACGCCAAAACAATTCAGACATTTGAGAGGCAACAGAAACTTACACTTCACTGAAGAGCAATCAGCATGATCGTTGCACGCCTGAGTCATACTGTGTTCCACCTCCATAGATTCAACTTCGCGAGACTGTTCATTTGTGGATTCCGGGTTGAGTGCACGAGGGAATTGAGCCAACTCACTAAAAGCAAAACAAGAAAAAGGAAAATATAGTGCTTAAAAGTATAGGATGACAGCTTTACGAAGCAGTGATGCTACATGTGCCTTGTGAGGGATACGGTACTTTAGTGCCCGTTATAACACCGTGATAAGATCCGGTAAAGGAACAACACAACAAAATGAGAAATTCTGTGCAAGTTCTGTTCAATTATTTGCCGAGTATCAAACAAGCACAAACCATGTACATGCAATAGGTATACTGAACTGATCCTTATGCTTGCCCATCTACGGTCGATGACGACCATGAATGCCAATCTACTGTGCGCTTCCGAAAGGAGAGCATTACTAGAAGAATAGTACTGATCGACTTGGCACTGAACAGAGCTGTGGATGCCGGAATCAACATGCAATCAAGATGGCTGCCATCGACCAAGCAAGTCCAACAAAAGCGCCTGGAGCGGAGACTTCAAGCAAAGAAACAGAGACTGACAGACAGTCAAGACATATTAAGCATGGAGCCAAGCGAGGCAGTCAATCAATACAAAAAACGCACTGAAATAGTTTGGGCACCAAACCCGGAAGTGCATTTAGCAAACGACCACGATTCACAGAAGAAAGCTTGGCGGGCTTTGAATGCTTCGATGAAGGACGTTTTGATTGATCGGAGAGGAGAATGGAGGAACGTTTCGATCTAGAACGATTAGAGCCATCAACAAGATCCATAGATGGTCGCGCCTGAAAACAATGAATATCTTAAAACTCAGGCTATGATTATATACATAATCATTTATGGCCTGTTAAATAGCAATCTGTTTACCCGACTTGAACGGCGTTTTTCGCATGTGTCGTTAGCTGAGGTTCCGATTGTCGCAACGGCATTTTCCTCGTCGTGACCTGCAGATTCTTCTACCGGTTCTTGGGACGGTGTTGTCGAGGGATTTGTTGATGACTCAACAATAAGTGGTGGTGGTGGTGCTGAATAGGCAAGATCGGTTGATTCCGAATTAACCCATGAAGAACCATCGATTGTAGTGGTGCTTGGTGCCTGGTCGCACGGGCGTTCAGGATCCAGGCCATTGGGATCGCTTACAATCTCACGGTGAGCTTCGGGGATTAGACTCGATAGGTTGAGCACAGAGTTTATCGACTATAAAACAGAAATAAAGATAAATGAGTGGGTATTGAAGCAGAAAATAAGGTCCATACCATGTTTATCCGTGAAAAAATCTACGAATTAGCGGGCGTTATAAAAACGTGTCAGCATAACCGCGATTAAAGACGTGCTCACACAGCGGAGTGAACCTAACGTGTGATATACAAAGGTATACTCAAATGACCGCGGAGTTCAAAAACAGAATAATAAAGTGGCTCCACGTTAATTGCGCAAAACGTTTGTTTACGATCAAAGTAGTGTGTGTAGTAAATGCAGGGGATGTTGGCACAACAATGCATAGAGATATTCTTTCTTTCTTTTGTGCGGCTGGCTCCACGGGTGGATTAGCCGGGTTCATTGATGTCTCGGATCGCACCAGCCCACGCACGTCGATCGGAGGCGAGATCGTTGCAGATCGTGATCCAGTCTCGTTCCCACCTGCGAACTCCGTAGCCGGTACGCAGACCCATTGAGACATCATCATGAAGTTTCTTGGGGGTAGTGTACAAGTGATGTTCCCAGCACCACTCGGTGTTTGTTCGAGTACACCTCTCTAGCCTTTGCACAGCCAAGTGCAACCTACAAGGCAGCAGGGAGTTGGCAGATAAACGCGCTGTGCGCCAGTTATCTACCGTGGAAAGCAAAATCAGCATGAATAGGGGTTAAGGGGAATAAAATAAGAGAAGAAAGACTGGATTCGGATGCTGACGCCTCAAACGATACGTTTTCGCAAGATAATTGACAGCATTAAACCGTAGAATGAGCCTCTACTATTGTTAAAACATTGAGTCACTTACTGAGTTTGCTTGCAAATGGTCGAACAGTTCAACAGTCGATTGCAAAAGTTCACACCAACTAGGAAAAAGAAGGTGGATAATCAGTGAGAGGAAGATAGACGATTGAAAATGATAGATTCTTTAACAGGAAACAGACATTAAATTACTACACCGACTCTAGAGTCCTGGTGTGTGAGTTCATACCAACGAATGCTCATGCGCTAAGTCCTACAGTTCCAAACACACTTGCAGCCAACAATATAACCAGATAGAGAAAGCACAAGCCTGATTAATTTAGCACTTAGCATTTAGGTGTTAACAGCACTGCAACATGAGCTAGGATATTCAACAGCAATAGGAATGGCGAGCACTACTCAAGATCACGCAATCATGAACCGGAACACTTTATTCGAATATACTACTGGATTATGTGAAGCGGATTTAAGATTCATGGGAAACGGTGTAGAACATAACATCATAGGCCTGCATTGTACATCCACGGTCAGCATCGTGAAAAGGAAGTCCAACATTAACTACTGAATTCAAATAAGTAGTAAATAGAAACGAATTATATGCTGTTGCGCATTTCACCGTAACGAAGCGACACTCAAGATGACGTGATGCGTCAAGAAGCTTTGGTGTTCAATTTATCGATGCATAAACTTCTCACTAACCGCAAGAACTTAGTGTGGAATGGATACCCGTAAAGGAATAGGTACATACTTGCGACCAGTTAAAGGTGGATTGCGTAAACATTTATATAATATTTCGTTGAAATCCAGCTATAGTGAAAAACCCCAGAAAGAACGCAATGTACTTAAAATACAATGATACGCAAGTAAGGGCGCATAGTGAAAACGCACGCGCCTTTCAAGTGATATACAACAGATTAAAAAAACGGGCACATTTATGCAAACGTGCTTAGTCATGAATCCCAGCAATACCCACTCCATTGGGATCAACATATCTTTCCAAAAGGAGATTTTTATTAAACAACCACGGTCAAATGTACCTTTTCATTAATTTCTTAACGGCGATCGCAGTTATTTCCATTACTATTGTTCGCACGCATCAAAAATCTGGGCTGAGGTCAATTTCTGCGATGTACCGACAACTGTGCTCCCACGACAAACAGCAGCAACAATGATAGCGAAATAGGAAAATTCCACACAATGGGAGAAACCTTGTCACTTTTACGGTTTCGAGAGGTGTGCGCATTTATTTTTGTTTCACATAAGTGATTGCCACTGGTGATGCTACAGGATCGCTGCCTTTATCTGTTTATGCGTGGTTAACCTGATAGTATTGTAGCCATCGCAAAGTTAACGACTGCTTGGCAATTTACATGACATCGTACGTTTGATTTCATACAAAAACTAGACAGGCGGCGCAAGCGGTTCGTGTGAAATCGTCCCACAGTTGCAGTAGAAATGACAACAAGCGAAGTTGATTCCGCTGTGAAGGGGACATTCACCTAACGTTGGTTTTTGTGGTTCGTAATGAATGGTCGATCAAAACATAATCTTGCACGCTGTGTAGTATCGAATGCCTGCTGAGAAACTTTAGGTATGTGATATTACAATGCGCGATCATAATAAGAAAACTCTACAATGTAAGCGATTACTATATGGTATGGTATGAAATCACAAGCGTGATCTAGGCAAATTGCCGCACAGACGGAGACTGCACATGGGCTGAGATACTATCAGGTTGCCCAGGCCTAGACAGATATGAGAAATAGAGAATAAAGCTGGTAGTGAGACTCCAGCGTGTTTCAGCATGCAGCTCACTACCCGTTGCCAATCAATTTAGCACGGTGTTAGCCGCACAGCACAGAAGTACTGGATGATTGCACATCCGTGCAGCGATTACTAACATAAATTATCTCTTTCTCACCTAGAGAGCTGAATATTACTCAAGCAATGTTGACGAGGATATATTAAAAAGGCAAAAGGGATCAAGATTGAATGACAACTAACTTTACATCGGACAGAGGGTGTGGGAAATCAATTTGTTTAGTTTTCCGACATTCCCAATCAGCATCCAGCTGGTTGCGATATACTGTACGAATTTTTGAAACTTCAGCGTCCAACTAAGGAATGATCAAAGAAAACAAACAGAGAAAACAATCGATAAATTAGGAAATCGATCACTTATTTTAAAAAGCTCGGATGTGCCAGCACAGAATAAGTTACAATAAGTGAATCATTGTCAAAAAGGGGGCATCATACTTAGGAGTACCATGAGTTCCCGAGATAGCAAATTGTGAAATTCTTGAGCGCTGCGCAAATTGTTGTCCGTCGATGTCCTCCACGGATATAAATCACAAGTGCTCCAAGGCTTTTCGAAGGACAAAGCAGTCCGATTCGGGAGGAGCAATCTGGCCCGCCGCATGCAAAACGATAGGCATTACTTGGTCGATCAGTGTCAGTTACACACTGACGGTGTGATCTACCATAAGCAAATTCCCATCCCTATCTTGTAGACAGTGCATCAAAAGTGAGTGGTCAAGAGCAAGTTCTTCCCAAGTAGCGGGCCCAATTTGATTGGCTTTTTTTGCAGACTTATCAATGGTCGACTTTCTGATTTTAACTCACCCTGGAGTAGATCTTTTGGAATGGGACCATTTTCCATTCTGGACACGTGACCCAACCAGCGTAGGCTGCGCTGTCGTAGTAGAGTGAACATGATCTGTAACGCAACTTTAGAAAGCACTTCAACATTCGTTGCTTTCTCCATCCAGGATATGTTCAAGATTAAACGCATGCTCCTTAAATGGAAAGCATACAGCTTCCGTTCGCTGCCATTGAGTTGGATGCTGGCGTCTCATTGACAACATCATTGCCTTATCGCTGCTTAGGCCTAGGAGACCCAATAGTAACTCAGTCCATGTACAGTCTGTGACTGCGCGACACATTGCCAGGATCCAGGTTTATAATTTTATATATGCATACGTAACATCACGTCGAAAGGCAAGGCAAGGAATTTTCAAGTGCTATCCGAATGTTCACAACATCGTCTACGGTATTTCGGACGTGCCTAAAATTGAAGACGCGTGAATTTTATAACATCTATTACCATCGTTGGAAGCAGGAATATGACCCTCAGGCCCAAGGACTTTCACAAGCAAGTCATGAAAACGGTTGGTAATAATCTCAAAACCGATCACTTTTGAGCAAAGGTGAAACGGTAGTTTCGAGTGAGCGACAGTTGCTGTTAACCAATAAAAATCAATTCGGGAACGACTATCTACCAGGACTTTATGGTTTTACGATTCTAAAAATGAAATTACAGTTCAAACATGCCTTCCGATGCCGTTTGTTGATAAATTAACACGCCACGGATAGTACACGTTGAGCATGCAGAGCACAATGCACAGAGATTTGAGTGCAAACGGTTAGAAGAGGTTTTGGGTAACGTTTCGCTTCTGGCATAGAAGCATCGTCAGACCTAGGGTGACGACAGAGAACACGACTAAGTAGCATCCACAGACCACATCTGTTTTCATCTCACCGATAAACAACCTTTATTAAGCCTGGGGGGTGTCACGTCCCGAAGGCATAGCCAGGATTTGGTTAATTGAGTAAGAGCGGATTCTAAGGATTCCGTGAAGCGTAGAAGACAGAAACATGTCGCACTTAACCTTCGTATCGTTCACCCGAGTAAACGTAACTCGTCAACACGACGAAAGAGGCTTACTTTGAGTCATGTATTACAGTAAATATAAGCTGGTGAATTAGTGAAACTGGTCCAAAACAGTGTAGTGCCATTTGACGTATGACAAAATAGCTGAGAGCGATTACCCATAAAGATTCATAGGAGTAAGGCAAATCTTACTGCAGCCAGTATACAGAAAATTTTATAGCATGAGGGCCAAGACTAAATTTTTTGCCAAAAGTCGATTTAGCCACCATATATGTGCTTCGTATTCATTAACAAAACACAACTTCAGCGCCTGGAAGTTCATGATTAACTGGATGAGAGAAGACAGCTTACCTTTGAGCGGGTTTCACTTGATATGTGTTCTTGCAACAAGCCTGGCCTAAAAGTGGTAAACGTGTTGTGAAAAATCGGTAAAACGTACCTCTGTAAGTCTAAATTGTTTCCTAATTGAGGCTGGTATTGAACCACACGTTGGATGCAATAAATGGCACGTTCATCTAACGGATCGAGCTTCAGCGCACGAATCGACAGCGCCATGCATGCTACAACGACAAGCAGGCAACGTCATTATCATAAGCAACGTGGATAACATTACACCAGTAGCAAATACCGGATGCTCAACTGCCGTGAAACCATAACACCATGAAATGAGATGGAGGGATGAACTTAAAAAGCTACGAAATCTGTAAAAAGATTAAACATACTGAGCACGATATTGACTCGTATCGCTGAGAGTGATATTCCCGATTAAGTGGTATGGTATGGTATGAGAGCACAAACCTGATCCAGGCAAAGTGTCGCACAGTCAGAGACTGCACGTGGGCTAAGATACTGTCAGGTTGCCCAGGCCTAGACAGATACGAGATAAAATAGAAACGGAAATGCTAGTGAGGCTCCAGCGTGTTTAAGCATGCAGCTCACTACCGTTGGCCAATCAATTTAGCCCCGTGTAAGCCGCACAGCACAAAGTACTGCACCGATTAAGCGGTAAGAAATGGGAGGTGGATTTTGAAAACGGAAAGTGTTTGAACCCGAGTAAACAAATGAGTCAGGATGGAAAAAGTAAGCTAACTCAGAGAGACATAATCAATATAATGTCGTGCGATTAACAAGAACACAATAATAAACCTGGGTTTACGTTGTGATATCGTTATAGACCTATGCCAAGGAAGAAAAGTTAAAAGACGACAAAGAAATTACTGTTAGTGGAAAACAAAGACAAAGATAGAGTGAAAGCAATATGTAAATACGAATCGGATTGCAAAGAGAAAGGGAAGTGTAAACGTGGAGTTGGGCAACGTGCGATAGTATCCTAGTGTTTTAGTTCGGCTCAAAGTGAGAAGACAGTTAAACAATTCAGTAATAAATGCATGGCACAGAATCATCTGTGGTGGTGGGAGTGAAGATGAAGAATAAATGTACAGATGCATTACGTAAGATAGCCAAATATATGGACGCACAATTATAGACTTTACGTGGGCTGAGTTTGGACGGGCCTAAACGTAAAGTAAATAGGAATAGCATTAAATATCAAGTCTACTTCAAAATACGAGTAAGTACCGGTGGCAGATCAATACAGTGTAATGCTGTCCATCATGGATAGTATTACACCGATAGCAAGTACTGAGTATTTAAATGCTATACACAACCAGGACATGTTAAAAATCCTAACAAAATGTAGAAAGGTGGGACTTGAAAAGCAACTGAACCGGTAGAAGAGTAGGCACAGACACGCTGGGATGAGGTGCCTAAACTTTAGATCAAACATGCATTCAAGCAAGTTTTGCTAACGAATACAACCGCATCAACAGGACAGCTAGCATGCGCTTTCACTGTAACACATGATAACAAGCTGTCCTCGCCACTTCACTTGACAACGTACAATCGATCAATCAAACACTCAAAGAAGATGTCTGCAACAAGACATGATTTTGAGACATATCACTAAAGCTGAGAAGCCACTGTGAATTCTGGGCCATGGCCTAAGAGAAAGGTAGCGCCAACTGCAGCTAGTTTAACAATCAGTCTTCGTCTTCATTGGCAAAGTCACACTCTACCAACCATACAACGAGGCCATTTCGAGTTATGAGTAGCAAACAAAACCGCTGTAGGAAAACCATCATTTCTCATTTGCAATACGTCAGTCCATACAGCTCAAGAGTAATACAGCAGAGATGTACGAGTTCCTTCACACAGTGCAACTGGCCTGATTGAATTCCACATACAGCGCGGCACCGCCATTAACACTACTGATGGGAAGCACAGGCGAATGAAACTTCCACGCGAGAGGAGTTACCAAGATCAGATGTTGAAAGTTCAATGTAAAGCAACGAGGGTAACAGCATTAGATTTAAAAGCATAGCAAGGCGGTGGTACATCATTACGAAAGTAAAAACGTCATGAGCAACATTAAGTTCGTTCAACCCATTATTACTTAAAAAAAATAAATCATAAATCATAAAGAAAGTAGCGAAAATGCATTGACGTTACTGATTTCTTACTTTCTAAATTCGCCAGTGCCAAATGCAGTGTTAGCGAAAGAGGCAACGCAATAGGGTGTGTGGGACGGATCGACAAAATATGGTCCAAGGCATATTGAGCAGCGGAGAACCGGCCCAAATCTTTCGCAACATGGAACAATTGGATCCATAAGCAAATATCACTCTCATCCAATTGAACAGCCTGTTATTAGAAAACGAAAGTGTTAGGGTGTGACTAGCATGAAAACCGGTAAATGGCGAGCCTTACTTTCGTAAGAAGTTTGAAGGCTCTAAGATTCTCACCCGCGCGCATATAGATGCCGCCCAAAAGTTTACACGCTGCGTACTTGATGGAGTTCAGACGAGCCGGAAGATTCTGTATGGGGAAAAGTGAATGATTAAGGACACATTCACCATTCACGATGATGTGCGATCATGAAGTTTATTGAGATCAACACGCTAGCAAACGAAGTCACCTTCTCAATCTTTGCAATTATAAGCTAGTGGTGGTACGGTAACCAAACCTTGATATAAGTATAAAGCTACTCGTGAATGCGATCAAGGATTAACAAAAATGGCCTCATTGTTAAATTTAGTAGGGTTTTAAACACGACAGTAAAAATGGTGGTTTGCACAAACATTGAGTTAGCGGAGGACTCGCCAATATGAAAATGTAGTATGGAAATGAGGTTTACGCATTCGTTGTTCAGACAGGTTTGCCATTTTCGTAGAGAATTGTCGTGTATGATGATTTTTTTTATGATGAACACTTGCAAAAGTGCGAGTTCGATAGAAAATTGTGTGTGTGAGGTCCAAAGTAGCAAAAAAGACCATAGCCACAAGCTTCTTAATGAAAAGCGGTGCATCGGTGTTGGAAGCAGAGTTCTAAATAAAATATGGATACATATCGAATTGTAGTTAGTGTTAAAAACAAAAATGCTTATTTGCATACAGTTCCATCACACCTACCCCACGCCCGTTTTCGTGCTGTTTGCATTCATCAGATAGGAACAATACAATCAGGATCTGCATGCTTTGAAATTATACCGTAACTTTATACAAAGTGACAATAATATCTATGCCCAATTAGTTCGAAATAATCAAGATTCCTGTAGTGCTGTGCTCAGATCCTCCGCACAAGACTACATTGGTCAGTTTTAAACGCCTTGAGTGCTTGAACCGGAATCAATTTGCGGTTTTCTTTATGCATTTGAACAACGTGGTTCTTGATGCGATGCTCTAGGACAAGATACATGAAAATAACCGTACACGATGAAGCTAATTGGCATAAAAACGGTTATGGAATACGCTTACATAATATCATCAGTTACATGTTTCCCGCTCATGATTGTAAGCGCGCAAATGCGGTAATTGGGCGGAAAAGCAAACACATTCTATTTTTTTTGTCATATCTGTCTAGGCCCGAGCAACCTGACAGTATCTTCGCCACGTGCAGTCTCTGACTGTGCGACACTTTGCCTGGATCAGACTTGTGCTTTCATACATACATACATACATGATGTGTTTATCTGATTGAACAGGCTAGCGGTGCCTATCTTACAACAAAGTGGCTTTTAAGTTCAAGCGTTGCGGCAAATCTCTAGAGCCAACATCAAAGATAGTTTTGCAACTCATACATATTCCTGTTAGTCTTGAGCACGTCCTCACAGAGTACAAAGTTTAACTTAATCATAGGTTAGTTTTCCACCAAGCTAACCAATTGGCATTTACAAAAAGTGAATGTAATTAAATGGAAATCCATACTGACTTGTGTCTTCAAAAGAAAACTCCTGACAATACTTTCCAGTAGTGGTTTCGCTACATTCTTATCTTCAGCAACTCCAGACGAACAAAGATTGAGTGCATGTTTGTAGAGTTTGATGATACGTACCTATAAAAGTTAACGGAATACCGATTATTGCTTGCCTCTTCTGATTCGCGAGTGATTTTTCGCTTCACGGGATTCAACAGTTCTCGGACAGATGCTGATAAAACATCTTCTTTTTTCGTTTCTACATGAACGGATAAATGCTTCTCGTTGGTAGATTTTTCAGCCGTGCTGTGAGAGCCGTATCCGACATCCGATAATACAGAGAAATCGGTGGCGAAGCTATCATCACTGGCTCGGCTAATAGAATCGTCTGTACACAGACTTTGACTACCGGCACTCTTATTTAACGGTTGGAACGAGAACTAAAACAATGAAACAAAGGTTATATGAGGGATATATAGTGTTCAAAGAAACAAAATAACATGGAATTCCTTCGAAAGTAAATGTCTTTCAATGCTATCGTTCAACACTAAATAAAAAGGGTAACAAAGCGAGCAACGTGAAATTGGTAAATATAGTGATGCATGAAATCACGTGCCTAATCCAGGCAAATTGGTGCACAGACGTGTGATGTGAAAGCACAAGCCTGATCCAGGCAAAGTGCAGCACAGTCAGAGACTGCACATGGGCTAAGATACTGTCAGGTTGCCCAGACCTAGACAGATATGAGGGGAAATAGAAATAGAAATGGTAGTGAGACTCCAGCGTGTTTCAGCACGCAGCTCACTACCGTTGGCCAATCAATTTAGCACGATGTTAGCCGCACAGCACAAAGTACTGCACCGATTAAGTGGTAACAAATGGGAGACGAAATATTTTCGAGCGATTTACTGCCTACATTCAAACTGTCACGCGTCAGTCCATGTAAGAGTGCAGAGCAGAAACAAGAAGATGCGATTCGTGACGCTTTCATAAGCGGATTGAATTCCATCATCATCAGTGTCAGCAATACACCAGTCATCATCATCATCATCATGAAGCACAAGTCTGGAGCCAGACAAAGTGCCAAGCAATATGAAGCAGGAAAAGCAGATAAGCAAGCGCGTGGAAAAGGGAAAGCAGGCAAGCGGAATACGCAAAAGCAAATGCACAAAAAAGCAGCTTGTTTTTGTAGTTTCAATGCATGCGATTTTTTGGATTTTTTTGTTTTTTTAGTGTAAATAACCGAATAAAAAAATTATGACACACATAATAAAATACACTGGCGCCACTGACTTCGGTTTGTAGCCATATCGCGTAAGGTTTCCAGCCAACTATTAGGTGGAGCTTTTGGACCCCATCCAGGCAAACGAATACGCCCAACTGAGCCTAGCGCTACATTGAGTTTCTTCAATACACCAGTAGCATGTACCAAATGCTTAACTGTCATGCAACCTTGTAAAAATACAATTCTAAAAGATGGAGAAAGGTATGTATGTATGATAGCGCAAGTCTGGTCCAGGGAAAGTGCGGTACAGTCAGAGACTGCACGTGGGCTAAGATACTGTCAAGTCGCCCAGCCCTCGACAGATATTGGAAAGAAAGTAGAAATGGTAGTGAGCAAGACTCCAGGGTGTTTCAATATGCAGCTCACTACCATAGGCTAATCAATTTAGCATGGTCTTAGCCGCGCAGCACAGAAGCATTGCACGAATGAACATCAATGTGGAAACGCGGGACTTAAATAGCTACTGATTCTATAGAAAATTAGGCACAGACAAACTGGTATGAGGTGCATACACCTCAAATGGAACATGGATTCAATCGAGTTTCGTGAAAGAGTAGAGAGACATAATCATGACAGCTTTCTTGGGGCTTTCACTACCTGCATCATAATAAGCTTTCGCGTCACTACATTTGACAGCATACAAGGTTAGGCAAACACTCCCAGTTCAAAACCGCCAGTAAACACGGTTTCGGAACATAGCCTGAAGCGTACATAACCATTGTGATATCTGATCACGGGGACCCCAGCCAGGAAGACTTGCTGCGCCAACTCTGGAAAGGTTGCTAGTAATGTTTTTTTAGCTGCGGTCCGATGTGCAGTCGTGCAGGACTTCTGTTCTGTACAGCTAACACTGTGCTAAATTGATTTTCCACCGACTGCACGAGGAAACACGCTGGAGTTTCACTGAAATTGCTACTTTATTTCTCATATCTGTGTAGGCACGGGCAACCTGACAGTACTTTACATCATGCGCAGATAGCACTGTGTGGCACTGTAGGAATCAGGCTTGTTTGATGATTTCACACATGCATAACATAATACCGAAAGCTCATTCGGAGCGCACCGTTGCGTATGCGATTGTAACAGCTAGCTCCCAAAATGCTGCGGACATACCGGTTGTCAAATACTTGCAGACGCCGAATGTGCTATTTATGTGAAGTCCAAGTTTCCCACCCATACAGCGATACAGGCAGAACTGTCGCTTTGCATAATCTACCTTTGAGTAACAGAGACAGTCCTTTCTCAAGCCAGAGGTGATCTAGGTTGAGGGACGCTACGGTCGCCTTAGAAATGCATACCGAATCCTCGTCATTTAACGATGCAGAATTATTGATACAACTACCAAGATACGTAAAATAATCTGCAGTTTCAAGCACTTGATTGTTAGGTAATAAAGCGCTGTTTGATAAATCGATGTCATGCAGCAGGACACTGCACTTTGCGGATGCAAAACTCATCCCAAATGCGGACACAATACTAGCTAGCTTGTTCAGCATCGCCTGTGCATCTGTGTACGATTGGAAGAGCAGAGCTATATCATCAGCATAGTCCAAATAGAGAAGCTTGCCACATGGCATTATGTAAACTCTTAAAGCTGTGGTTTCTTCGCTGCACGTGGGCTAAGATACTGTCAGGTTGCCCAGGCCTAGACAGATATGAGAATGAGAGTACAAGTGGGAATAGTAGCGAGACTCCAGCGTGTAATCACATGCAGCTCGCTACCGGTGACAAACATGAGCATATAGTGTACGCAATATGTTGAAAGTTTTGCGGAACGCCTTTGCACAGCGAGGTTTTAAACAGACGATTCGATCGACTGAGTCGAATGCTCGTTTGAAGTTTAAAAATATGGCTATTGTTGGATGTCAATAAGTGTGCCGCAGTTCTAAGATCTGTGGAAGAGTAAATATGTGGTCGACACAGCCTCTGCTTGTCGGGAAGTCAGCTTGCTACTCTCGGATCTGTGATGCCATATGCAAAGTTAATCTTCGAAGGCACACGGAAGCTAATAACGTCGTGATGATAGGCGTGAGACTTATCCGCTTCGCGCACTTTTTTAAAATCAGTATTATAACCGATTCTTCCCCAAATCTGAGGGACGGGTTCTGGAAACCACACTTCACGGATATATTGATTAGGATTTGGCCACTTTTCATGAACATAACAGGCGGTATGGCCTCGGGCCAGCAGCTTTGAATCGTTTCATTGGTTCGATACTTACTTTAATTTCTAAATCACGAAGGGGATCTAGGTTAACAAGCCAATGATAATACTGCCTCAAATGAGGCGATGAATCAGTTGCAGGTGACCAGCTGAATTGTGTTTGAAAATGTTCGGCCCAGCGTGAAAGGCGGTGATTCTTATTAACGATAAGAATACCCTCTATTTGAGCGAGTCTCACTCACCCCTTTGTTAGTAGAACCCGTCGATCGAGCAAGTTGGAAGAGTTTTCGCATGTTACCAGCATTATTTGTTATTTCCATTTGTTCGACCTTATTTAGTCACCACTTTTCTGTTTAGTCTCAAGCTCGGTTTAGGTTCATTCATCATGCGTCTACACTCTCTATTGTGTTCAGGATCAGAAGGGTGCTCGGATGTGCACACAGCATTTTTGTGCTGAGTGGCTAACACCGTGCTAAATTAATTCACCGCCGATAATGAGCTGCATGTTGAAACACGCTGGAGTCTCACTACGATTCCCGCTTGTATTTTATTTCTCATATCTATCTAGGCATAGGCAACCTGACAGTATCTTCGCCCACTGTGGCACTTTTCATGCATTAGGCTTGTGCTTTCATACATACTGGCCACCCTTACAACGACGCCATTCCGAGTTAGGAGTGGAAAAAACGACGGAAAACGATGATTTCCCATTCGCAATACGTGGCCTAACCAGCGAAGTCTATGTCGTTCGACGTCTACGTCGCTACAAAAGATTCTATTACGTATAGTTGCGTTGAGTATCTGATGGTACCAATTAACAGCAGTCTGTTTAGGCCTGGGCTACGGATTCTATAGAAGAGTAAGCACAAACAAACTGGGAATAAGTGCCTACACCTCGAATGGAACATGCATTCAAACAAGCTTCGTGAACGAGTAGAGCGACATCAGCATGGCAGCTTTCTAGAAGATTTATTTGTGATTGTCGTGGTGTTATGTAGGCTGGGATAGTGCCAGGTCACCCATGCCTAGACACGAAAACAATTAGGGTTCTCGGTCAAAGCCTTTTGCTAAAGAGCCTTATTCACAAGGCAGTAGGTTGTGACCGAGTTCGTCTGACCTCTACCCACCGATATTTCTGGTATGAGAATCTCTGATTGTGCCAAAAGGACACAACCGAGTATAGCTCGATGAGTAACGAAGATACACAAACCATCGCAACACCTTAAGGTCTAGTCTTCGCGTGGAGTCCTTGATGTAACCTATTCAGCGAGCACTTATGACGATATGGTCGATTTTGGCCGAAGGTTGGCTTCAATCCGGTGAGCGCCATGTGACAAATTGATATCTTTTGTGGAGAAAGGAAGTACTGCTAAAAAATAATCGAGATTGTCCACAAATGCATGAACAGTCTGCCATAATCTGTGCATTGGCCTGCAAGACCAAACGTACCACCTAATCGTGTTTCAGACATCTAAGCGACACAACCTGGCGTTCATATATCCCACTGAGACAAATTGAATTCCCCCTACCTCCGTCAACGATTATTAAAACATAAATCACTTGACGTGAAATCCACTTTCAATCGGGCGGAAGCATTTGATATCGCTCAGCAACAGTCGCTTTTCTTTACTCAATCTATTACAAATATTCATGGTACAGCCGTTGACGGAAGACTTCGCTATACCGAGATTATAAGAATTACCCAAAACACACAAAGATAATATTTCATTACATCCCATAGTTTCCTTACCTGGAGACCCGAATTACATCTCAGCAAAGGAACCGCGAAAAAGACAGTTATACCTTGTGACAGACTCGCTAAACGCCGTCAACGTTGCAGAACAATTTCTCCAGAAATTAAAGCATGTAATAATCGATGAAGATGAAATAATAGTTTCTTTCGACGTATCGGCGTTATTCACATCAATCGATCAAACACTCGCAAAACAGATCATATCAGCGTTGCTCAACGAAAAAGCAACAGAACACAACGGAAATCGATTAAAACGAGATAGTTTGATGGAATTTATCGAGCTGTGTCTTCAAACACACTTCAAGTCCAATGGTAAAATCTACTAACAGATTCGAGGAACGCCAATGAAATCACTGATTTCCAGCCTAATTGTCGAAGCAGGCATGCAACGTTTGGAACGGATTGCTCTACCAATAATGCGGCCAAAGTTATCGATCCGCTATGTGGACGACACATTTGTGATCGTCTACAAATGGCTACTGACTATTGAACTGAAGCTGAAGGCTGCCTGGCGTTCCTGGGCGCTCAAGTAAAACGAACAAGCGATGGAAATTTGGAGGCCAATGTCTACAGGAAGAATGCTCACTCGGATCAAATCTTGAACTTTCACAGCAAGAATCTGAAAGGCCATAGACGCAGCTGCGTTAGGACAATATTAAAAAGAGCAGCAACACATTGCTGCACACGGGAAATAAGAAGACAACAAAAAGAATATCGGTTCAAAGTGTTCCAGAAGAACGGACACCCAAGAAGCTTCATACTACGCATCAAGTTCAACCATACCCATCAAAGAAACGATCATGAGAACCAAGTTAGACGCGCTCTTCCGTGTGTGCAGAACATATAAGTAACAGCAGCTAGGGTCTTTCGGCCATTTGGAATAGACGCCGCGCACAAACCCATGTCAACATTACGCAATCACCTCAACAATACAAAAGACAGCGAAAGAAGAAAAACAATCAAACATTGTCTAGAAGATTACGTGCATCGATTGCAAAAAAAATTAGATGGGACAAACTACTCGAAAGCTGACACACGACTACATTAACAACCGGTTAGATTCGCAATAAGACATTCAGTTTCAGTTTGCACAAGCCAAACCAAGGCCATTGATTATAATACGTTTAGACCAATTCTGGCCCCAATTGATTTTGATAAAGTGAAGATTTAAGCCAAAGAAAACAACTGACGAGCCCGAGAATCCATCAAAGAGAGGCACTCAATAACGACATCAATTATTCAGCACATCCAATTGGCTGCAACATATGGACCAATGAAAAATAATCAATCTTCAAAGTAAAGTGTTGCTC
>JACCGJ010004570.1:0-10760 GCA_013407085.1 Atriophallophorus winterbourni
AGCTGTGCCGATAGCCGGTCCCAAGCCCGGATGCAAAAGGCGAAGGGTTTGTAGATTGTATAACGAACAGGCACCGAGAAAACCTCAAATGATCCGAAAAGCGACGGCGGATTAGTGAAATGGTCGTGCAAATGGTCGTTTTTAAAAGTTGATTTGACATCCCTGAAGTATATGCTATCAGATGTAGTATGCACTAACGCTTCTAGGCCTAGACAACCTGGCAGTACTTTAGCCAAGGACTGGGTAACGAATAACAATTGAATAGTACAATTAGTGATGATAATTAGATAGTCTGTCTATAGATCCCATAAAAATTCGAAACATACAGAGATTAACTACGCGAGAACGATAACCCGTTCATATAGTTGAAAAAGTAGTGTAAAAATTAAAATAAATCAAGTCGGATAGAAGCTACTCTAGTAACTATTAGTAGCGAAGTGACGCAAAACAACAAAACGTAAGAAAGGAGGAAAGAGATACACGTACTGATGCAGAAGTAAATTTACAATGTTTGCAGTGCCCGGCAGTTACAAGTTAAAGTCAAACTGAACGAGTTGACTGTACTAATTTAGATGTCATGCATGTTCACGGATAACAACCAAAAGTGACAACCCGAGGGTGTTTTACCGAGTAAAATGAACGCAACTGTGATTGACCACAGATTTCTCAACAATGCTGTAGTTGTTGGCCTCATTCGGTCGATGTCGACCATGCATGTATATCACAATCGCATGTTTTTCATGCTGCATAGCTTTTCGAATGACTAATAAACAATCCGATTCGGGAGACAGTACTCGGTCGATCGCTGTCAACTGTATGCCGGCGTTCAGCAGCCAAGAGCTGCATCTGCTCCTTCCCAGTTTGCAGACGACGCTTTACACAATGCATCCAAAGTATGCGGTCAAGAGCAAGTTCTTTCGATGTTCAACTCACCATAAAGTAGGTCTTTGGGAATACGACCATATTCCATTCTGTAGACGTGACCGAGACACCGCAGGCGTCACTGTCGTAGTAGGGTGAACATGTTCTGTAGACCAACTGTTGAAAGCACTTCAGCATTAGTCACTTTGTTCATCCAATATATGTTCAAGATACGACGAATGTTTCCTAGATGGAAAGCATTCAGCGTTCGTTTGTGTCTTGCGTGGGTGGTTCAGGTTTCACCGCCGTACATTAAAGCATTTAGTACGCACGCGCTTTATACAAGAATCTTAGTCTTTACAGTCAACTTGTGGTTGACACAGACCCAAGAGTTCAAGCGGGACAAAATAACAGCTGTTCTACCAATTCGTTTACCAATCTCCGTGTCTAGCGAGAGATTATACGCAATGGTTGAACCAAGATAAGTAAAACGATGTACTGGTTCAATCTGACAGTTTCTAACAGTGATGATTGGAGGCAATACAATCCTTTGACCACGGAATTTGGTAATGGTCATGCTGATTGTTAGCCCAAAGTCTTTGCATGACAAAGGAAAACAGCCCATTAGCGACTGGATGTTCTTGGGAGTGAGCGATAATTGCTGCATCGTCGGCAAATAACAGAATACGGATTAGCACATCCCGTACATTGCCTTGTACTCTCAACCGGTTCAGGTTGAAAAGCTTACCATCACTTCGCGTGCGTAGGTAAATACTTTCTGTTATCGTCTTGAAAGCGTGCTTCAGAAGCAGTACACAGCAAATGCCGAACAACGTGGGAGCAAGAACACACCCTCGTTTGACGCCTCAGGGAATTTCAAAGGCTCTGAACTGCGACGTTAAGATGGACTAAGCGTTTCATGCGAGTTCGAGCAGTCAAGCATTTGGAGAAGACCTTCCCTACTGACGTAGTTGAATGCCTTCGTTAAACCGATAAAAATAGCGTATAATGGCATACGCTGTTCTCGACACTTTTCTTTAAGTTGTCTCACGGAGAAGATCATGTCAATGGTTGATCTTCCCCGCGGAAGCCACATTGAGATTCGGAGTAAACTCTATCAGCTAAAACTTGTAGTGGGATCTGTAAGACTAGCAAACAATTTGCTTACAAAATTCAGAAGGGAGATTCGCCTCTATCACACTTTTATTCTTAAATAGCGTGATGATCTTCGATTCTCTAATCTCTTGTTGGACACAATCCTACTGCCAGCACCGAAAACGCAAATGGCGAAGAGGCGGTAATAATGCTGTTCTACAGCATTTGATGAGCTCAGGTGGAATTCTGTCGTCACCCGGGGCCTTCCCATTCGCTAAGTGGTCGATTGATCTATTGAGCTCATCAAGAGTAGGGTATATCTAGATGTTCAATGGTTGGCAACCGCTCAACATTTTCAAGTACATGCGGTAAAACCGTACTGCCCTAGAGTTGGGAGAGGAAGTGCTCTACTCATCTTTCCATCTGCTGAGTTTCGTCGGCAATCGGATTACCAGACTTAATGGGAATCGTTTTAAGTTTGTTTGGACCAATGGCTCTCTTGATCCCATCATACATACCGTGAAAATTTCCAGTATCCGCAACCTTTTGGATACTGAGGCTAATTTCAGTCCAATAGTCATTCGCACATCGTCTTGCAGTCTGTTGGATCTTATTTCTAGCTACTCCTAGAATAGTGCATGTTGTAGTATAATGTATGAAACCACAAACCCAGAATCAGACAAGGTGCTGCAAAATCAGAAATTGCATGTAGACTTCGATACTATCAGATGGTCCAGGAATAGATAAATATAAAAGGATGATGGGATTGAGACTCCAGCGATATCAAATCAATTTGATATCGGGTTATCTGTACAAACAAATATATTACACAATTGCAAGCCTGTGGCAATCAATGTTAAAAATCAATAAATTAAATTAATTGGGCGTTGGATTAAGTGCTAAAATGAAAATAGTACTTGATAAGTGCAGCAAACACATAAGTTAGCAAAATCTCACTGATAAAAACGTTCAATTACTTAGCGAATATTCAGTGTGTCCTGTACAATTTTCACCTGATTATGTGATTGTCACCGATAATGAGATGTAACCGATAACACACGGGAGTCCTTTTTATATTTCTATGGACCTAGACAACCTGGCAGTGTCTCTGTCCATGAAGAATATATCATTGCACTGCACTTTATTCGGTTCAAGGCCTAAGATTTTTAGACTACAATTGCACGGATGTGCAATCGTGCAGCATTTCTGTGCTGTACGGCTAACATCGTACTAAATTGATTGGCCAACGGTCGTGAGCTGCATGCTGAAATACGCTGTAGTCTCACTACCATTTCTATTTCTATTTCCCCCCTCATATCTGTCTAGGCCTGAGCAACCTGACAGTATCTTAGCTCACGTACAGTCTCTGACTGTGAGGCACTTTGCCTGGATCAGGCTTGTGCTTTCATACATCATACACACTACAATTGTTAACGGTCATCGTCTGCTACTTCCGTTAAAAAATAAAGCGGATGTTTTACATCTACAACAGATATATGCGAGACACAATTAGTAAAAAATCACCCAAAACATATGCACGTGTACAGTGAGCTTAGAATTAGATATTCTGGTAAGGTTAATAAAACACAAACGGTTTGATTATAAATGCGCAGATGGTCAGGGAACAACTTACTTTTGTGTCATAGCTGGAACCAAAAAAGTACGGTTCAAGTGTAAATTTAGGACGGATGCATTCGATCAAATGGCGTAATTCATGATAACTCAACTGGTTCTGAAAAAGTGGTCGCAGTTCCTCAGGACGAAGGGCAAGAAGGTCGTTTAATGTATAATTGTCAGGCAAATGCTCAATAAACTTTTCGAGGCCAGCTTCATGTAGGAGAGTTATCAATCGAAGGCGTCCTTCTGGATTGAGTCGAGAAGGGTTGATTCGTGACCCACCCGTGGTGCCAGATGGAGGGAGTTGACGGAGTTTGCTTGAAGTGGATTGAGAATCATCCTCTGGTGGGTTGGGATGCGAATGACGTTTACATGATTTCGATTCGACGAGATTATCCGTTGATTGTATCCGCTCAAACGGATTTTTATCTTCTGACATTAAGCGAAACCGTCAACCGATTCCGAACGGAATTCACACTTAGTACATAATGGAACTGGCCGTCGATAATTCAGACGTTGCGATCATTTTCACAGTGACATTCCCAAACCGCGAAAGCAGCGGTAAAGCGTTCTGCTAAAATGAAATTGTGCGCGCGTATAAAATTAAATCTGTTTGCATTTAATCGTAGATTTCCAACAAAAAAACAACGTGAACATGAAAAACTGAATAACAGATCCGGCAAAGCCGTTAGTCAGTTTCTAATTAAAAGTAAAAACCCTTAAGACAACTCTACTTATTTCGACTTCTTGCCTTCATACACTCACGCGTACACATAAAAAAGATACGCACTATAGTGTGCACATATAGGTAAGATGAAACATCGTCCGCTGGTGGTGACTGATGAAATGCATCAAACCGGTAGATTCCTTCCGGCAATTCTAATGAAGGTCATGACAAATACTTGAAAATAAGACGTATTGTTTAGCGAGCACTTAGTTTAAGTAACATCTAAACCGCATAAAATTGCCATCAGAAACAGACAATGATGATCATCACTACAGCATTTGAGTTTTAATATCTCCGATTCACAAGTCAGCCAAGTGCCAAGCAACATGAAGCGGGAAAGGCAGATAAGCAAGCGCGCGAAAAAAGCGGGCAAGCGGAATATGTAAAAGCAAATGAGCAATGATTTTTCATCAAATATAATATAATAATACTGGATTAAAAATTAAGACACAATACACTGGCGCCGATAACTTTGGTTTTCAGTCACATCTCGTAAGGTTTGTAGCCATTAGATGGACTTTTTGGACCCCAACCAGGCAAACGAATCTGGGTGAGTTTCTTCATCCCGAAAAGCTACGCCATGGACTGGCGTAGCTTCAACCAGGCCCTGCGAATAAGGCGCAATACGGTAACCGGTGATGAGGTTTTCTTAAAACATGTCCCAACCATCGCAATCGAGCAAGCATCAGCATTTTTCTCAGTCTTAACACCCACTTGCAGTCAGCCATATTTGTAACGCGATGCTGTCATCTTACGAAGACAACGGGGGTCAAAGACAGAAAACCGGTGGACAACTTCCGCTCGGATAGACCAGGTTTCGCAGCCTATTAGAGCGGTGACAATGGAAACAGATTTAGGGATTCTGATCATGGATTCTCTGAAGTCGAAGGCGGACACTTGTCGGAGATTAGGCAGCGCTACCATGATGCTCTGGGCCATTCGGCGTTCATTTGCAGCCATTACCCCGCATGTTTCCGACGCTCTTCTCGGCGCACGTTCGTCCTGCTCGAATATGGGCAATCCGTTGCGTTTCCAGTCTAAGGACGAATGTAATTCCTTGGAGATGGTAGAAAGGAGGGGAACTAATGAATGAATTGTGTAGTACTTCTGTGCTGCGCGGCTAACATCGTCTTAAATTGATTGGCCATCGGCAGTGAGCTGCATGTTGAAACACGTTGGAGTCTCACTACAATTGTTATTTCTTTTCTCATATCTGTCTAAGTCTGGGCAACCTGACAGTATCTTAGCCCACGTGCAGTCTCTGAGTAAGGCAGTTTGCCTGGATCAGGCTTGCGCTTTCATACTATGCCATACCTTAGTTTGCAAAACACTTACAAGGCATAGGTTGCATAATGCGAGGATGCTATCCACGCGCGTGGTTAACACTTGAACTTCGCTATCGACCGAGCTCCTGTCCCTATAATCGAAACAACTATTCAAAAGCGCAATGGATCAGCATTTGTTGAGATGTTCGGACCTGAACCATTGAGTGATGTAGTGGTGGTCATCCACTATCAGGGCTTGCCTTGTCAGCAGAATTCACCCATAATTCTTGTTTTAAAAAAGTTTAAACGGGATTTAATTCCTTCCGTTTTCGGTCCAAAATAATACAATTATAAGCATTTGGGGCACTTCCATCACATATCCCACGACCAGTTTCATGGTGTTTGCACACATCAGTTAGGAACACTACGATCAGGATCCAGATGCCTTGAAACAGTGGAGGAGCAAAGAAAATGCCGAACAGCGTGGGAGCAAGAAAACACCCTTGTTTGACGCCTCGGCGAATTTCAAATGCTTCTGAACTGCAACCGTTAAAATGGACTGAGCCTTTCATGCCTGAGTGGAACGAAAAAACGAGTCTCAGCAGCCTTGGGGGCAGCCTATCAGATCGAGCATTTTGAAGAGACCCTCCCTGCTGACGTAGTCGAATGCCTTAGTTTAATCAATAAAAACAGCTTATGATGGCATACGCTGTTCCCGACACTTTTCTTGAAGTTGTCTCAGGGAGAAGATCATGTCAACGGTTGATCTTCCCTTGCGGAAGCCACATTGAGATTCGGAGTAAATTCTATCAGCTAAAACTTGCAGCCGGATCTGTAAGACTTCAGCAAACAATTTCCCTACTACATTCAGAAGGGAGATTCCTCTGTAATTGTTGCAGTCGCCTCTGTCACCCTTATTCTTAAATAGCGTGATGATCTTTGTGCCTCGCATCTCTTGTGGGACACCCCCCTCCTGCCAGCACTGAGAAGCAAGTATTGTGAAGAGGTGTAATAATGCTGCTCTAAGCCCGCCTTTGATGAGCTCAGTGGAAATGCCGTCGTCACCAGGCCCTTCCCATATCGCTAAGCGTGAATGCCTTATGAGCTCAGCAAGAGTAGGAGGGTATCTAGATATTCATGGGCAACGGTTCGACATTCAAGTGCATGCGGTAGAACCGTACTGTCCCTAGAGGAGAGGGAGGGAAAGTGCTCTAACCCCCATTGTAATGAGCTCAAGCGATCAGGAGAACAGTGAGAAGACAAAGGCCTTGAATGTAGGCTTTATCGAACTTGGAACTAGAGTACAGGCTGTAAAACAAAGAAAGAGGTTAGTGGGGTACAATAACATATACAAACAAACATACTACATTCTTCCCGGCGCGAAAGAGTAAAGGAATTAAGGGGGGTTCGGATGTAGGTGGTGATGGCGAAAAACGATGATTATATATATCTGAATGGATTAGGCCTCGCGATTCCGAAGTTGGTACGGACGCACACGTTGTTGCTCTATCAATATTTGATTCACATCCGGATGGGATTGTGTCGGATTTGATTCAGTTAGCTCTGCTTGACAAGGCTCTATGTCAGGCACTACATAGCCGGCGTCTGCATTATTGGAATCGGTCACGCCATTTTCTATCTGCTCGAACAATGTAGGATCAAGTTCAGGTGGGAGAGTTGAGCAATTACCGAGAGGTGCCAAATGTCTCAATGAAACCGTATCCTCTCTTCCATCAGGTAGCCGAACGATGGCATATTGTTGATTACACTCAAGTAGGTCCACTTCCTCCGCGACGGGATCGTATTTAGATGTGCGGTTATATTTTCTCAGTAGCACGGGGCCGGGAGAACTTAGTCAAGTGGGAAGGGATACGCCAGTTGTAGACTTTCGGCAGTACGAGAATATACGTTCATGAGGAGTGGCGTTAGTAGCTGTGCATAATAAGGATCGAATCGAGTGTATTGCTTGCAGGAGAACATCTTCCCAGTGACTGATTGGCAGATTCTTTGATTTTAGCGCAAGCTGAATCGTCCTCCAAAGTGTTCCATTCAGTCGTTCAACCTGTCCATTGCCTTGTGGATTGTAGCTGGTTGTGCGACTTGTTGCTATTCCCTTATCGTGTAGGAAGTTTCGAAGTTCCTGGGACATGAAAGCCGCTCCTCTGTCAGAATGTATATATGCTGGCATGCCGAAAATCGCAAAAAGTTGGGTCAGACAATCGCTCACAACAGATGCAGTCATTTCGGAACATGAGAATGCGAAAGGAAAACGTGAGTACTCGTCGATACACGTCAGAAGATATCTGTTATTAGATTTAGATGGCAGCGGACCTTTGAAGTCAATGCTCAAGCGCTCGAAAGGTTGAGTAGCTTTAACGAGGTTGACGGGAGGAGGATTATAAAACTTCGGTTTGACTTCTGAAAAACTTCGACATTGGTTGACCATTTGTTTCACGTCGGAGACAGAGTAAGGTAAATTTCTTGCCCGAATAAAATGTAACATGCGAGTAATTCCAGGATGGCACAGTGTTTCGTGAAGTTCACGCAATTTATTAATATCACATGACAGGGCCGAGCAATGTCTGGAAAGAGCGTCAGCAGCAAGATTTTCATTTCCAGGACGGTAAACCACGTCATAATGGAAATCGGTTAATTCCAGACGCCAACGAAGAATTTTGTCATTCTTTATCTTGCCTTTGTGTTGAATGTCATACATGAACGCGACTGAGCGTTGATCGGTCACCAATTTGAAGTGACTGCCAATCAGATGATGCCGCCATTTCTTGACAGCTTCCACGATAGCATAGGCTTCTTTTTCCACAGCTGGATACTTGCGCTCGGCTGGAGAAAGGGTTCGGGAGAAAAAGGCAACGGGTTTCCCTTGTTGGCTCAAAATGGCCGCAATGGCTAACTCTGAAGCGTCCGTCTCGACAACCAGTGGTACGTTTGGCTCAATAACAGTCAGAGCGGCATTCTCTAATTCTAGCTTTAATGATTCGAATATGTTTAGAATATTTCTTGGAAGTGGAAAAGTTTTGTTATGGATCAGATCATGAACTTTTTCCGAGAATTTTGGTAACCATTGGGAATAATAGGCAAATAAGCCGACGATCCGCTGTTGTGACTTTAAACTATTGGGTGGTTCCAGTTCTCGAAGACATCGAAAACGTTCGGCATCTGGTCGAATAGATCCATGAGAAATTTCATAACCGAGGAGGTTTATTTTGGATGCTGCGAGAGTAGATTTGTCTGGGTTCAGAGTAATTCCGTAGGACTCGACAGCCATCATGAATCTAGATAAATTTTTGTCATGATCGGATGATGTTTTTCCACAGATAGTGACATTGTCTAAATAAGCAAAGGTGTCCCTCAGATTTGCTTCCTTTATCAGTGTATCCATGATTCGTTGAAAAACGGCGACACCGTTGGTGACCCCAAAAGGGATTCGACAAAACTGGTACAGGTTTCCACAGGCCTCAAAAGCAGTATATGTTTTATCAGACGCATGAATCGGGATCTGATGATATGCACTTTTAAGATCCACGGTGCTGAACACACGGTAAGACGCGACTTTTTGTATCAGGTCATCTATACTTGGAAGCGGATAAGCATCGAGTAAAGTGAAACGATTTATTGTTTGACTATAGTCAATTACCAAACGCTTTTTGTGATTATCGTTGGAAGTAACTAGCACTTGGGATCGCCACGGTGATCGAGAGGGTTCTATGATATTTTCTTTCAAAAGTGAACGAATTTCATTTTCAATAAAAGTCTGATCTTGCGGCGAGTGGCGCCTTGACTTGATGGCGATTGGCTTGCAATCACGAGTCAAGTGTTCGAAGAGAGAAGGTGGTTCAATCTTCATGGCAGCAAGACCGCAAACGGAAAGTGTAGGTTTTTCTCCGTGAAAAGGAATTTCGACACTTTTATGTTGCCGTAAAAAGTCATGACCGAGTAGGATGTCAGCGCATAGGTCATCCAGGATAAACAACCTAACATTATGGTAACTATCAGATTGGTAATGCAGTAACACAAAACAGTGTCCTTTAGTTTGACTGGAGAAACTGGTCGAGGCCAAAGTTATATCGTGACGCGATGCAAAAATTGGTACTTTCAACTTCTGAGAAGCCGAGTTTGAAATAAAACTTTCCGAACTGCCAGTGTCAATTAAAGCTTGGAAAGAAACTCCATTAATGACAACGGGCACAATCGCAGAGGATAAGCAAGAGGGAGCAGCTGCACCCTCTGAGGAAAGGATTGCACTCGCAGTCGATCGCGGGGACTTATGTGAGTACTTGGATCGACAAACTTTTTGAAAATGGCCCGTTTTACCACATTTGCGACAGACTGATTCTCTAGCGGGACATTTATTTCGGGGGTGGCGTCCGTATCCACAGAAGAAGCATGTATCACTGCTGACACTAGAAGGAACATTATGATCAGTTGAAGGTGGATTGGTCAAGGATATAGTCGGATCATTTTTAGCATCCACAAATGCACAACAATTCGGATCAGTAACGGCGTACGATAAAGAATGCGTCTGTGCAGCTTCGAGAATTTTCGCCTGCTCAATAGCCGAACGCAGATCCATTGATCTCATTTCTAACAAACGGAGGCGTACAGTATTTGAGTGAATACCAGAAATGAAAGAAACTTGCACAGCCTGATCGCGATGCTGTTCTGCCGTGACTTCGTGAAAGTTACAATCCTTGGCCAGTGAATTGAGCTTTAGAACGAATTGGTCGATATTTTGACTGGATTCTTGTTTACAAGTAAACAAACTGTGTCGGGCAAAGACTTCATTCGTTGGTTTAACATATGTTTTCTGCAAAACTGAAATGGCAGATTCGTAAGTGACACAGTCTGATATTAGACTATACACGTTCGGTGAAACATAGTTGATGAGAGTGTTTAGTTTGTCGGGTTTCGGTTCAGCAATTGAGGTCAGGAAGTTAGAGAATGTGCAATACCAGTGCGTCCAATGACGTGAGCTATCTGGTGTGTTCGGGTCAGTGTCGAATCGATTCGGTCTCAGGAAGCGATCCATTGATATTGAAAACAAGTTCGATAAATTGTAATGAGCTCAAGCGATCAGAAGAACAGTGAGAAGACAAAGGCCTTGAATGTAGGCTTTATCGAACTTGGAACTAGAGTACAGGCTGTAAAACAAAGAAAGAGTTTAGTGGGGTACAATA
>JACCGJ010004572.1:0-12504 GCA_013407085.1 Atriophallophorus winterbourni
CCAAACCACTTGCTTTCTTTTCCCGACGTCTCCAAACAGCTCAGACACGATATACTACGTTTGGTCGTGAATTGTTAGCCATCTATTATGCAATACGTCATTTTCGCCATTTGCTAGAAGGTCGCAATTTCACTGTTTGGACCGACCACAAGCCCTTAACATTTGCCCTTGCTGCTGCTTCAGATAAATATTCACCTCGTGAGATCCGACATTTGGACTTTATTTCCCAATTCACAAGTGATATTAAATATTTGTCTGGACCGTCCAATACTGTTGCTGATGCATTTTCCCGTATGGAAATTTCTGCAGTCCGTCATTCCCCCTTGGATCTACAGCAGCTAGCCCTTGCTCAACAGAACGACCCGGAACTCCAACATTACGACACATCATCATTTTCTCGTGTTCGACAAATTCCTGTGCCCAATTCAAACTTGCATATATTGTGTGATTTTTCTACTACCCAACCCCGTCCTTTGGTTCCCGCTTCATTCAGACGAATTGTTTTTGATCAAATCCACGGTCTATCTCATCCCGGTATCCGCGCTACTCGCAAACTTATCAGTGAGCGTATTATCTGGACGAGTATGCATAAAGACATTCAATCATGGACTAAATCTTGCATCCAGTGTCAACGCAACAAAGTACAGCGTCATACCATCAGCGCCCCTAGATTATTTCCTCTACCGCGCGAAAGTTTCCAAAATGTCCACATCAATCTGGTAGGTCCCATGGCTATATCCAATGGTTTTACATACATTCTCACTTGTATTGATCGTTTCACCCGTTGGCCCATAGCTATTCCTATTCCTGACATTAGTGCGGAAACGGTTGCGAAAACTTTCCTGCAAAGCTGGATTAGCAACTTTGGTGTTCCATCAACCATCACCACTGACCGTGGATCCCAATTTCATTCGACCCTGTTTCGTGAGTTAAATAACCTTCTTGGTACGAACCACATTCGAACTACAGCATATCATCCCTGTGCTAATGGTCTGGTGGAAAGATTTCATCGCCAGTTGAAGGCTGCGTTGATGTCTCATGGAAATACAGAGTATTGGGCAGAGCATTTGCCATTAATTCTTCTCGGTATCCATACGTCTGTGAAAGAAGATCTTGGTTGTTCTGCGGCTGAGTTACTATATGGCATGACACTTCGTCTCCCAGGTGAGTTGATCGCATCACCTGACGTTCCAATTGACGTTAGCATTCCTCATTACGTCAATCGTTTACGAACATTCATGCGTCAATTACGCGTAACTCCTACCCGTTCTAATACCCGTCCTTTTTATCTTCCTGCCGATTTGCGAACATGTGATTTTGTTTTTGTTAGAACGGATCAGGTTCGTAGACCTCTTCAACCTCCCTACACTGGCCCTTTCAAAGTAATCAGCAGACATGCAAAGTATTTTGTCATCGACAAGAATGGTGAGCACGACACCGTCAGCATTGATCGTCTCAAAGTCGCCTATGTTGAGTCTGCTGTCTCTTCCGAACATGACGTTGTTCCCACGATTGAAAGCACTGCTGAGACTGTAGTTATTTCATCCCCACCCAGTCCCTCAAATCCAAGTGAACATTCATCACAGTCCACACAGTCTACCCAACCATGTATATACTCACCCCCCCCGAACTCGTTCCGGTCGTACCGTCAGGTGGCCCGCAAATCTTGCAGACTATGCGGATTAACTTTTTGTTTCGAGCGTTTCACTCTCTTCTAACGCTCTAGGGAGGGAGTATTATGGTGTTTCCATCATGGTATATTTTATTACAATAATCCTACATATTTTGTCATTTGTTTTGTTATAATGAAACATGCAAAATATGTACACAATTTGAATATACGATTCACGCCGCGCTCGTGTTCTGCTTTGAGACAAGTCTATCGTCTGATTGTTTGGGATCTGTATGCCGTGTTACGTTGAGGACTGTGTTCCGGTTTATTGCGTTCAATAACCAGAGACTACTTTGTTAGTGGTGAAATCTCCGTTGGATCAACCGCTACAGTCTTTTCAATCGATTGGGCAGGCGGTATACATCAACTCTCTCACTTTTAGGTGATGCGACATCTCCCATTCACAGGTACACACGCCTGTGATCCTACAAATCAATCCTGGTAGTGGCGGGTGTTTTCAAGCAAACCTCCGAAAGAATCTGGGCACTCGTTTCGACTTGGTGGACTATCGCTTTGTGATACGGATCGAACAAAAGACCTCGGATGAAACCCAGAAAGATCGCAAAAATGCTTCTCCGCGATCAGTGGAGAGGTTGCCGATGTTATCGCATAAAACTGTTAACCCTGTTTACACGGAACTACTAGAAAAAATGCAGCGTGTGCACCGCAACGGTCTGAGAAACCGATAAGTCCAAACATTTACATTCATTTATTCGCACAAGCTGTTTCAAAACAAAGCCGAAATGATGGTCATAATTGTTAGTTCAGTTTAAGTTCAAGTTGCACAGGGCTAAGGGTGGCTAAAAGACAATCACGCGCTCAGATTTTCTTCGACGGTATGAGAATGAGCACATGGCACTTTGATATCGAGTATACAGTTCGTACTTTTCACACGTTCTTGTTTCCGAATATCTGGAAAGTAAGGTGGGGTTTCTCTTCACCAGCACAGTGAGAGGTCAGCGATTCAGGAAACAATTCAATAATATGCGTGAACAATGTGTGGTGTATAATATCACTAGCCTAATTGAGGTAAAGTGAAACACAGTCATAGACTGCATGTGGGCTAATTTGTTGTCAGGTTGTCCAGGCCTGGACAGATATGATAAAAATGTAAAAATACGTTTTTTTGCTTTTTTGAAAGTTTTTTATTAGACAATGTGCGGAAATATAATAGACCATTTAACGTCCAATTCTTTTTTAAAGCTCAACACATTTGGGAGGCTTGCTATACAACCTGGAAGCTTGTTCCAGAGATTGACCACACGGTTGCTGAAAGAGTGCTCACGTGCCAGCAACCTGGGCCTACTCTTGAGAAGTTTCATGGAATTACCCCTTGACGCTGCTTTAGCGGCAAGTTTAGGGATTTCAGTAATATTATCAACCGTAATACCCCTTAGAATCTTGAAGGCTTTTATTAGGTCACCGCGCAGCCGCCCTCTATTCAGTGAGAAAAAACTGAGGTCTTCAAGTCTAGCCTCATAAGTTTTACCTGCCTGACCCTCAACCATCCTAGTCGCAAGGCGCTAGACCCTTCCGAGACATGCTATATCCTTTTTTAAGTACGGTGCCCAGGATTGAACGCAGTATTCCAAGTGAGGCCGAACGACTACTTTGTATAAGGGAATGAAGATTGAAGGTTTTCGGCAAGATAACGCTGAGCGAAGTCTGAACAATTCTCTGCGAGCCTTGTTAGCAGCTTCGGCACATTGAGTAGCCCATTTAAAATCGCCTGTTATAGTAATGCCAAGATCCTTCACTTTCTGAGCAGCCGCTATTCTGATAGTTCCTTCTCCAACTTCTAGTTGGGTTGTCGCTAAATCAGTCGTCAGAAGACAGCTCTTCCCCAGGTTTAGTGGCAAGTCCCAGGTCTTTGTCCACTCGATTACTTTTTCTAAATCAGAGATCAGCGTATCTCTACTGTCGGTTCCTAGGATCTTAACATCATCAGTTCAGTTAGCACAGGACGATATGTAGCAGTCGCCAATCGAGCGTCCAAAATACTTCCGGTGGTAAGCCAACAGAGCGTCCACCACTTCGAATAGTAGGTTCAATATCCTTCTGGTATGACTTTGGCTGGAATGGAATGCAACAGAAAAACTCCCCCACCCAATAGGTGAGGAGAGACATTAGTGCGTTCCAACGACAAATTGAAAAACAACTATAAAATTAGGGATAAAAATTGGGAAACACAGAGCGCCAGATCGAGTCTAGTCTATCTTTGAAGCACGTTACTGATGTAGAACAAACTACCTCTTCGGGCAGACAGTTCCAATGATTCACTACCCTTTCGCTAAAGAAGTGCTTACGTGCATTAGACCTGACATGTTGCCTGCCAGTTTCAGTGAATGGCCTCGAGTACCTACCACTGGCGCGAGAGCATACATATCAGCCGGATCAATAGAACTAAAGCCTCTAACGATTTTAAAGGTATCGATCAGATCCCAACGTAGTCGACTTCTTTTTAGCGAAAAAAGATCTAGACTCAACAGTCGTTGTTCATACGACTTCCCAGATTGCCTTTTAATCATACGAGTAGCTAGGCGCTGAACACTTTCAAGCGTGGTAATGTCCTTTTTTAAGTAAGGAGACCAAGCTTAAACGCAATAATCGAGATGAGGTCTCACTATCGCTTTTTACAATGGGATGAAAACTTACGAGGACCTGCAGGATAAAACTGATCGGAGGCGAAAGAGCTGGTTCCTAGCGCGTTGTGCAGCAGCTGCACATTGATCAGCCCTTTCGAAGTCCGCTGAAACCTCAATACCTAAGTCCCGGACTTTTGATAACCTAGTTATCTCCAGTATGTTATCAGTTCCAGCAACCTGCATCTTCGTTGCAGCTTTAGACAGAAGATAGCTTTTGGAGAAGTTGACTAGTAGATTATTATTATTATTATTATTTATTATATTTGCACAATCTGATACAGATATAGTGCCGTTCAACATGAACAATGAGATGTACAAAGCGTTGTCATCGGCATCGTTGAACGTAGGCATGATACTACCCGGTTGCCTACACCGAAGTAGGGGAGATTTCGTTTAGGGGTCCCACCCGAGCCTTTACCACAAGGCAGTGGAGCGAGAGAGGTTCGCACCTATCGGTGGCCGGTGACCGACGAAGCGGTTCATACGCCCTTTTCTGGGAATTTCCAGTTCGGAGCCCGATAACCCCGTTGATAGGTTGGTGACTTCAGATTTTGCCTGTGCACCATACAATGTCCTTGGATAGGACAAGGGGCAGTGACTTTTTGAGCGGCGATTCACATCCGCCGCGTCGTGATGTCATCATTGGATGTTTGTGGCTTTTTATAAGGAGAACGCTTGCCAGGCGAAAACCCACCACACCCTCAGACACTACCGACGAACCTT
Source organism: Atriophallophorus winterbourni (assembly GCA_013407085.1). Classification (NCBI taxonomy): domain Eukaryota; kingdom Metazoa; phylum Platyhelminthes; class Trematoda; order Plagiorchiida; family Microphallidae; genus Atriophallophorus; species Atriophallophorus winterbourni. The sequence continues at coordinate 5,041 of JACCGJ010004572.1, forward strand.
TCTCTGAGCTCGGAGAACCGAGCCCACCCAGCTGACACCACGTGGAGGTATTTCGGCAATCCAGCCGACTAGTAGATCGTACGTGGAAGACCATTTGATGACCTTTTCTATATCCTCAAAAAGATCCTGTTCGTTCAGCGATCCGATAAACTTGACATCGTCTGCAAAAATACAGCAGAGACACTTAAGCGAGGCTGCCAAATCATCGATGAAGATAAAAAAAGAGTATTGGGCTTAGTACTGAACCCTGCGGGACTCCACTAACAACTCCTGCTTTCGCGGAATACATATTGCCTATGCGAACGCGAAAATACCGATTGCTCGAGAAGTTTGTGATCCAGTTCTTTAGAGGGCCATCGATACCTATTAGTCCAATCTTCATTGCAAGCAACTTGTGGTTTACTGTGTCAAAGGCTTTACAGAAGTCCAAGTAGAGAACTTTGACCTTGTGGCCTTTATCTAGCCTCCTAGTGACGTCATTAAGAAAACATAATAGGCTCGTTAGGCAAGACTTTGCTTTTGGAAAACCATACTGAGCAGAGTTTGGCAACGAACCAGAGAAAAGGTGGCGACAGATCCTATCCCAAATAAGTCTCTCTATGGTTTTGCAAAGGATACTAGTAAGACTTACAGGTCTGTAGTTGCAAACTGAAGATCGACTGCCACCTTTATGTATGGGAATCACATCAGCCTGCTTCCAAGAACTCGGAATATACCCATAACTTAAGGATGCGTTAAAGAGGCGACCCACCGGTTGTGCTAATACAGGCGCCAGGTTCTTAATAACTTGAGGGTTATTACCATCCGGGCCCGCAGATTTATGTTGATTAGTTGCTCCAAGCGCAAGCTTACATCATTATCAGTGGAAATTATTTCATCGAGGGTAGGAACGCTATCTGACCTTATGTCCACTGGCATTTTCGAGAGATCAGTTTGGCGATCAGGCCTCCGAACAGCTCGAAAATGTTCGAAAAAAGCTGAAGCCTTTTTAGAATCTGAATCTAGTTGAGATCCATTGCCCAGTTGAAGGGTGCCTATGCAATCGCGAGTTTTGCCTTTGGATTGTGCATAGCTATAGAAACGCTTTGGGCACTGTCTTATATTACATGCCAGTCGTGCCTCAAAGTCACGTTTTGCCTTACGTTGGCTTCCCATAGCCTTATTTCTAAGTAGTTTATATCTTGTCCAGTCCCATTGTGTCTGAGAAGCTTTGTAAGTTTTCCAGGCACGTTCCCGGATTCTAATACCACGGTGCATCGATGGTGTCCACCACTGTGGCTTGTTGCGTCTTTTGACGTGCACCAACGAAGCAAATCTGTCTTGCAGTGTGGACAGACAATGGTGAATAAGCTGCCAGTTTGCTGCCATGTCATCACCAGAAGATTGTGACAAGATCTGATCTGCTTCCTCTGAGACAACACTCCAGTCTATCCTATTTAAGTTGCGCTTTAGATTCGAAGGCGGTTTTTTACACCTGAGAAGTAGCTGGAAGCTAATCATGATGTGATCACATTTCCCTAGTGGGTAAATATATTGCAACTGTCGAACCATTTGCTCATTCGAAGATATAACAAGATCCAGGACCGAAGGTTCACATTTATACCGGAACCTTGTATGCTCAGTTACATGTTGGCTCATAGCATGTCTGTGGGTCCATTCTATGAAGTCCTCAGACATCTTATCAGCTTGGCAGCTTTGGTTAGGCCAAGATATGTGTGGTAGATTAAAATCACCCACCATAAGAACCTGAGACCCAAGCGCACGTAGTAAACTCAAATTCTCAAGCAAGTTATACATATACTGTACTCGTAAATGGGGACTCAAATAAACGCACGCTATTACCGTAGATTGCTTATAGGAGTGAATTAGACAGGAGCTAAGTTGCACATTGCGCGTGCCAAGCCTAACGTTTAACTCTAAGGTACGGAGGCCTAACCTGAGAAGAATAGCAATAGTAGGCACAGGATAGTAAGTGGCTGACAAGCCAATCGAGCGTCCAGAATTTCTTTCGATGAAAAGCTGCGGAGAAGCACCCACCACTGCCAGAGGATCAATCCTATTTCTCCGTATGGAACCTCTGACGGTCGTAGTACAAGGAGAATGTATTTGGGGGAGCACAGCGCTATAATCGATGGATTGCCAAAAGGTAATTTTCTTTTTTTCGTTTGCAATCTCTGATGATCGCGGTGACAGGCCGGATAGTAGTAGGACAGCAACGCGCAATAATCGATGCTGGAAAAACGAAACGGCAGTTTCTCCACACCAGCACGGTGAGAGGTCAGCTGATGGAGAACCAAGAATGAGATGCTCTGAAATTGCTACAATGAATAGCGAGCAAAATGGAGGACAACCTAAGTATAGTGATCATGGGATGTTATCAGAGAATAACTTAACCCAGTCACGGTCTAAACCCTGCTTCCCCTTCTTAATCGAAAGCAGAAGGGATAAAATACCGTTTAAGCTTCATCACAGTAATAGACATGAGTGACTTCTGCTGACAAGGCAAACCCTGAGGGTAGAGGAACACCACTACATCACTCCGGGGATCAAGTTCATCCGTCTCAACAAATGCTGATCCAACGCGCTTTTGAATAGCTGTTCAGATGGTAGAGACAGGAGCCCTCTCGGTAGTGAGTTCCAAGTGTTTACCACCTGCGTGGATAGCGTTTTCGCATTACTACGCTTCAGCCTTCTAGGCTTCTGCAACTTAAAGTCATGTCCTCGAGTCATCGACTCGCCTACTAATCGGAAGTACTAGAGGAACTCGTCTCCATTTTGGCCGAGGAGAATACGGCGTGTCAGGAGCAGGTCAAATCTTTCCCTTCGGAGTTCTAGGGGGTAGAGTTTCAGTAAGCTCCTCCTATCTTCGTACGCGAGTTAGCGCATTCCGCAAACCATCTTAGTGCCCCTCCTTTGTACCCTCTCCAAGAAGTCGCATTCGCAATTAGACTGAGGGAATGCAACAGGTAGCCCATATTCCAACAGAGCAGAGAAAAGCATCTGGAAAAATTGTGGGGTAATAGACGCAAATGAACGTCGAATCGCCCAGAGCATCCTGGTAGCGCTGCTTATTCTTATTCAAGTGTCAGCCTTCGACTTCAAGGAATCCATAACCAGAATACCTAAGTCTTTTTCGACCGTCACCGCAATAACAGGCTTACCTTCAATAAAGTATTCACTGTAAGGTTCAAAGTAGTTTGAAATTCTTCCTTTCCCTTCAACATTCCTTTTATTTTGAACTTAGTTCCAAAACTTTAATTTTGTAAAATAGATTTTGCTTGTGTTTTATTTTCCTACAGTATTTTGATATAAAACATTCCTTTTTGTAATTATTTTATTGGAAATCTTCTGTTCACATATTTAGTGAAGCTTTTGATTTAAATAATTGTTGTTGAAATTTGGTTGCCATTTTGGGCACTTGTATTTGGCTTGTATTTTGACACCACTTTTGGGTGTCTTGTCTTTGATAGACATTTTGGACGGCAATTTTGGTAACTCCTTTCATTCTATTTATATCTCAGGTCGTCATTGAACTTGTTTGCATTGATATAATTGATTCTGGAGTATTTTGACTCCACTGTTTGCTGTACGTTCCTATACAGTTGAGGTTTGTATAATTATTGTTGTTGTAATTGTTGCCAATTACAGTATTGTATAACATCCGAATAGTGGTTTTGAATTTCTCGAACTAAGAAACGGGTGGAATACGCGTTACTCACGTCACAGACGTTACATTCACCACCAGTGTCATCAGAGTTTATGCGCATGACTACTGTCTTGTCCATATTGACAGACAGTGACCAGCGATTGGTCCAATTGACTAAGTCATCAACTGCTTGTTGCAGTTGCTTGTGACCATCGCAGGAACTGACAGAGGCCCACAGTTTCGGATCATCAGCGAATAAAAAACAATCGATCGCTACCGCGTCCGGAATATCATTCACAAAAATTTTGAATAACAATGGGCCAAGGACAGATCCCTGCGGCACTCCGGAGCCTGCGATTATCTCTGAAGACAAAACACTATTCACATCTACACGGTTTGACCGCCCTGAGATGAATGCCTTGATCAATTTAAGTAGACAACCTCGAATCGCCAAACTCTCCAGCTTGACGAGCAATCGGCGTTCGGGCATGAGGTCGAACGCCTTACTGAAGTCGATAAAAATGACATCGACAGTTTGACCAGAATTAATCAAAGCACACCAACTTTCTCGCGCCAAAAGCAGATTACTTACGCATGATCGATTTTTGGTGAATCCATGTTGTTGTGGACACTAACGCCCACACTCCAAAAGAAAGTACTCTTTTTCCCTTTTGATCAGCTTCTTTAAAATTTTACCGATCACAGAAGTCAATATGACCGGCATGTAATTAGCGGGACTACTAGGGTCCCCACTCTTAAACATAGGTTTAATAATATCCTGTTTCCATTCTTGTGGCAAGACCCCTAATGTTACAGATTTTGTAAACAATCTGACCAGCGGAACGCACAACACGTCTGACAGTGTTCGTAACACCATCGGATAAATACCGTCTGGTCCTGGCGCGGTTTGTGTCTAACTGTTTCAACAGGAGTCTAACAGTCTCTACATCTACATCAAGATCAGACAGGACCTCACTGTTATTAGAGACAGAAGGGGAATGACTGTCTTTCAGACAGTACACGGAGGCATATTGCTTAGCTATGGCTTCAGCTTTAAGACCATCCTCAGTAATGTCTACCCCATTAGTATCTATCAAATTAGGAATATAGGGCGACGCCTTTGTGCGGTGACGAATGTATGCGAATAGCCGTTTTGGTGCACAAGTAGACCCATCAACCGATCTCTGCTCGTACAACATGCGTTTCCTGCGTTTTATTGCCGTGCAAAGTTTCTAGCTTGCCGATAATCGCCATAGTCAGTGGCGTTTTTCCGACTTACGAATATTGACCAGAGCTTTCGACGTTGCCGCAAAAGTTTCCTTATCTCTTTATCAAACCAAGGGGCACCTTTCGCCTTACGACGACGTGTAGACAACGGAACAGCCACATTTTTTTTGTGCGGCTGGCTCCACAAGTGGATTAGCCGGCTTCATTGATGTCTCGGATCGCACCAGCCCAAGCACGTCGATCGGAGGCGAGATCGTTGCAGATCGTGATCCAGTCTCGTTTCTACCTGCGAACTCCGTAGACGGTACGCAGACCCAGGGTGTCTACATCTTCTTTCACAGTTGACAGCCAGGTTTTCACTTGACCATCTTGACGCCGACGCCAGGTGCGAACGGGTTTGGGGTCGATGACGAGTTTTGGAAGTGCTGTGTCTGTATTTTGGAGGACGTGGCCAAACCATTGCAGCCTTCGCCGTTGTATGTGAGCGGAAAGTGGAGATAGTCCGCAGCCACGCTCTCGTACGGCTGCGTTAGATACTCGGTCAGTATATGGGATGCCCAAGATTACCCTAAGGCACCAATTGTCGAACACTTCTAATGTGCATACATCCTGTGACCTTAAAGGCCATGCCTCGCATCCATAAAGCAGTACAGGACGGATCGCTGCTTGATAAACACGCGTCTTAGTTTTTAGGCTGATCCCGGGCTTGCGTCAAAGGGTGCCTTTCAACTGCAAAAACGCATTACGAGCACGATCGACCCTTAACTTCACTTCATCGTTCGCCTGACCATTGGGCAATATACTTGAGCCGAGGTATTTAAAGACTGGAACGTATTCGATCGGACAACCCTGGACGCGAAGTGGCTGGATGCCTGGTGTGTCGGAATAAAAAAATGCCTTGGTCTTAGCCGCGTTTATCTCAAGACCGACTTTCGCGCAGTGGCACTAATGCGGTCTAAAACGCTTTGCAGCATTTCGGTATTGTCGCCCAGAACGACTATATCGTTAGCGTAGTCAAGGTCGGAAATCCATAGATCCGTTGAAATTTGCACCCCTTGATACCCTGTTAACGCCTGGTTCATTATCCAGTCTACGACATAGTTAAACATAACCGGCGATAGCGGGCAACCTTGCCCGACTCCTGTGTGCAAGTTAAATTCACGCGATTCTTCACCGTAAACACGAACCCGTGCCCTTGTAGAGCTGTAATAGGCTCTGATTAGGTTGACGAGCTTTAATGGAACCCCATCCGATAGCATGATGTCCCATAAACAACCACGGTCTACGGAGTCGAAGGCGGCGCGGAAGTCAATAAAGCAAGCTATCGTTTGCTGTTGATACCGTGCACGTTGCTCGAGGATCCTGCGCAAAGTAAATATTTGATCTACGCAACCCATCCCAGGGCGAAATCCACCTTGGTTAACTCTGGTGCGCAGATTTCTTTCGGCGGAGAACCGATTAAGCGGAAGCGTTGCAAACACTTTACCAGCGGTGTCGATTAGACTTATTCCGCGGTAATTGGAGCACACAGATTTATCTCCACGTTTCGGCAGTGGTAGAATGATAGACATCCCCCAGTCTGTTGGGAAAACTTCCGTCTCCCAGATCGAACAAAACAGCCGATGTAGCGGAGATAATAATACGTCGGCACAGGCTTTAATAAGTTCAACGGAAATTCCGTCCTCACCTGGCGATTTACCATTCTGCATTCGTCGTAAAACACTTGATATCTCGTATTCTGATGGTGCCCCGCAGTTGACCGGGTATTCACAGCTATTTATCGGGGAAGTGAATACTGCATTGATAGATGACGGGCGGTTCAGTAGCTGACTGAAGTGCTCAACCCACTCATCTATCTTTTGATGAAGGTCAAATATCGTCTGTCCTGACGAATCCCGGAAGTTCGTACAAAAACCACAGCTTCCAGATGCTCTGCGATTCAGGCAAAACAGTCGTCCAAAGTCTCCTATACTTGCTGCGGCTTCCATTTCGGATGCGGTTTCTGCCCAATATAGCTGACGATTCTTGCGGGCTGATCGTGTAGCAGCTCTCCTAAGGAGGCGATAATCAGATGCACCATGCATTCGGGCGTCTCTTGCCCGGGCAGAGAGCTCGATGGTGTTCTGAGAAATCCAATCTCGTCGGCTACGAGAGGCCGTGCCTAGGGTTTTTAGTGCTGCAGTCTGAGTAGCGGTCTTCAGTCTGGACCACTGTTGTTCGACTGATGCATCACTCCCATCCAACCGCCCAGCGATATCGTCAATGAGCTTCTTACGTTGGGCCGGGTTTCCTAAGGCTTCCAAGTTTAAGCGCTTCCTAGGAGTTTTCCTTTGGCGGTTTAGCAGGCGAAGTCGGAGCTTTGCGCGGACAAGTGTGTGATCGGTGCGTGCTGCGTTCCCTGTTTCGGCTCCACGATAGGACCTACAGTCGAGCACCGAAGACATCCAACGTGCGCGAATTAGAACATAATCGATCTGGTTCGCCGTTCTACCATCGTTCGAGTACCATGTGACCAAGTGTTTTTCAGGGTGCTGGAATTTAGTGTTACAGACGCATAGGTGATTGTAGGCCGCAAACTCGATCAGTCGATC
>JACCGJ010004573.1:0-16104 GCA_013407085.1 Atriophallophorus winterbourni
TTCTTGGTAGCTGGCAAGGCCAAGCCCCTTGACAAGCTTAGTAAAACGTCTCTGTGGTTGTTCCAACGCGTGCTGGTCACGCTTCAACCATGGTTTGCAGACAGAAATAGCATATTTTAAGTGTGGCCTGACGTACGCCTGAAGAAGAAGCGAGAAGAGACGTGAATCGATGGTTCCGAATGCCCGCTTCAAGAGACCAGCGTTTCTATTAGCTACGGCTGAAGCACTTTTACACTGAGCATAACAGCCCAAGTCATGTTGCACGATCACTCCGATATCCTTTTCTTGCGTCGTGACAGTGAGGATTTTGCCACCTACAATATACCTAGGGTCGCCAGGAAAGCGAACACGTAATGCGTGACATTTTTCAATGTTGAATAGTAGGCGATTAATCGTTGACTGTTCATGCAATGAGTCTAGGTCGGATTGCAGTTTTGACGTATCGTCGGACGAATTGATGGAGCGCCAGATCTTGATATCATCCGCAAATAGGAGAAACGGTGATTTCACATATCCTCCAATGTCATTGATAAACAACAAAAATAGACGCGGGCCAAGAACGGAACCCTGAAGTACTCCACATAGAATTGGGAACGGCTCTGAAAGGGTCTGTTTAACACGCACGCGAAGAGTTCTCGAACGCAGGAATGCAGCTACCCAGGAAAGCAATACAAGTGGTAAACCGATTGACTGCAGCTTCTTCAGCAGTATTACATGGTCAACGCGGTCGAAGGCTTTAGAGAAATCTAAGTAAATAACATCTACTCCTTTACCTTCATCAGCAGATCTGGTCCAGTAATCCCGAGCCAACGCAGTGGCACGCTTCAGATTTAGCAATTTCTGGCATTCCGTTGTGATTGACATCATGTTGATGTTCAAGTGTTGATCTAGTCGCGACAGCAGTCTCGTGCGAATGTCTTGATCTTTCTCTGACTTACTTACTTACTTTTGTGCGGCTTGCTCCACGGGTGGATTAGCCGGCTTCATTGATGTCTCGGATCGCACCAGCCCACACACGTCGATTGGAGGCGAGATCGTTGCAGATCGTGATCCAGTCTCGTTCCCACCTGCAAACTCCGTAAACGGTACGCAGGCCCAGGGTGTCTAATCCTCTTTCATAGTTGACAGCCAGGTTTTCACTTGACAATCTTGCCGCGTTTGGGGTCGAGGACGAGTTTTAGAAGTGCTGTGTCTGTCTTTCGGAGGACGTGGCCAAACCATTGCAGCCTTCGCCGTTGTATGTGAGCGGAAAGTGGAGATAGTCCGCTGCAACGCTCTCGTACGGCTGCGTTAGATACTCGGTCAGTATATCGAATGCAAAACACAAACGCAATATCAGCGATTGAAAATGGTCTTCAGTCATATCTTTGAACTTGAACCGTTCACATGCCCTATTAATTTTCCCTGCATACGTCACACAATCATCACAATCTTCCTTGACCAATTTCAATCTATTATATCGTCTATCAAACAATGGAGACTGTTCACACAAAAATTCATTTAACAATTGTACAATCTGATCAAAGGTATATAAGCTTGGGGATTTCTGCAAAATGAAGTTGATAAACTTCTCATGTTCCAACGTTCCTAGTTTTCTCAGCAGCAGTCTCGTTTTTCGACCATCATCAGCGTTGTTAAGATCGGATTGGAAAATATCTTTGAATCTCGTGAACCAAGATTCGAAGGTGAAACTGCTTTCTGCGTCGTAATTGAATTCGGGATACTGTTGATGATTTCATCCACTGCTGGGTCTTGTCTTCGGATTTGACACTCAGATTTTTCAAAAGAGTCTGCATCAAAAAGGTTTGAGCTTCTTCCAATTGGCGTGGTTGTTGCTGAAGTATTGATTTCAATTATTCTGCTGTGATTGCTATTTCGTATCGCTGGGCTCTTTTTTTCCGTCGCCAAATTGTTATGATGGATGTATCGTCAATGTTGCAGCAGAGACGGTCGATGCGTTCTATCATTCTATGTGTTGTTCTTAACCCAACAGTCAAAAAAACAGAGCAAGACCGGAATCAAATGTTGATCGTGAGTCCAAGGTCCAAACGTCCAGTGTGTGCATTTCGACCGTGGACATAGTTTGTATTTATATGACAACACCTGCACGGATGTGAAATCGTGCAGTACTTCTGTGCTGTGCGGCTAACACCGTGCTAAATTGATTAGCCACAGGTAGTGAGCTGCATGCTGAAACACGCTGGAGTCTCACTACCATCTTTATTCTCTATTTCTCTTATCTGTCTAGGCCTGGGCAACCTGACAGTAATACCGCCCACGTGCAGTCTCTGACTGTGTGGCACTTCGCCTGGATCAGGCGTGTGCTTTCATATAATGTCAACGGTTGATCTTCTCCTGCAGAAGCCACTTTGAGATTCGGAGTAAATTCTATCAGCTAAAACTTGTAGATGGATCTGTAAGAATTTAGCGAACGATTTGCCTACAACATTGAGAAGGGAGATTGTTCTGTAATTCAACCATTGGTGCCTTATAATAATCTTGGTCATCCGATTTACTGACCGGGTAACTAACGCTGCCGTTCGGGCGCGATGCAATGGCATACATCCGCTTCCCGTTCACATCCAACGGCGAAGACTACATTGATTTGGCCCTGTCTTCCAAAACACAGATTCGACGCTCACGAAACTCGTCCTCGAACTCAAACCCGTTCGTACCTGGCGTCGGCAATAAGGCGGTCAAGTGAAGACCTAGCTGTTAACTGTAAAAAATGGATGTAGACGTCCTGAGATTGCATATCGTCTACAGCGTTCGCAGGTGGGAACGAGACTAGATTAAGATGTGTTGCGATCTCGCTGCCGATCGTCGCGCGTGTGCTGGCGTTATTCGAGATATCAATGATGCCGGTTTATCCAGCCATGGATCCAGCCGCACAAAAGTAAAAATTAAGTAATGGTAGAGATATACGCAAGGCTATGTCAATCGGTATTTTTCGTGAATAATTTAGACGCCTAGTGTATTGCGGTTTAAGATTGCTGAATAAGCTATGTATATTTTCGAGTGACTTTTTTACCCACATATCTTTCCAATATACTGCTAGTGACAAGAGTGCACAGCTCAATCCAGTTGATATAACTTCGTATCACATCTAGATAATGAATAATGAATGCCTGCTGTGATCTATCTAGAGTTGGGTAAAATGCGAAGTGTGATATATATATATTCTCTCGCTAATTCGTATATTCATATATAATTATTAATATATATATAATATATAGATTATATTATATAACCAAACCTTTATCTATTCGGACGTGTTGAGTATTTAACTTATCGCGAAACTGCGGTTGCCATGCCTATAGAGAAAGCGGAATAAGAGTACTCAGTGTTAGTACTGCGGTGTTTTAATAATTACAGTTCACCACGTATGGCGACTGGTATTGCACTTTTACTGTCAAACCCACACCACAGTCAATCTTTTCACCGTTAAAATTAACCCTTCCAATCTATCATTATGTTATATCTTGATTTCAGCTTTAGACCGAAATATGTTAATTTCGCGGTGAACGTTAATGACGTCCGGTGATACGTTTGCCACTTTCCTTTCTGAGCTTGACACGGAAGCTCAACAGCAAATCATCCGAACGCAGTACACTCTTTTACGTCGGTTTGAAAAGACCAATGAAATGTTAAACACTTTATCTGAACTTTCAACTGAGCGTTACAAAGTTCTTTGTTCCGATCTGGTTCAACATACAACACGTCTTCGTCGACTTAAAACGAATTTGAACGAGATTTTTAAACGTATTCACATTTTAAAGCGTCATTTCAATGATAAATTCCCAGAGGAGATGAAACAATTCACTGAGCACATGGAGCCTACTACTGACGAGGAGACGCTAAAATGTGACGAAAATCCATCGAGACATTCTCTTCCAAATGAATCTGTCGTCCGTGTAATGAACACTGTCCAAGAAGAATCTCCTGATGATTAAATTGTTGTTTCTACTACAATGTATTTATCAACCATCAACACAGACTATTAATTATGCTGATTTCTTTGTCTGAGTATTAATTCCACCATCAAATACTTGAACTTCTCTTTAATTTTTGTAAAATACAGTTTTTTCGAGTCTATTGTGATCCAGACTTCTTACCACGTAGCTGTATAGTTGACACCATTTGACTCACTGCACATGGTACTTAGTGTTCGCAGTTGTTTTTTCAATTATTGTTGCAGCCCATTTAACACCTAGGTGTACTGTAGATCAGGGATTCGAAATATGCCACCGGGCGGGACTGGAATTTGGGACGTCCGAATGGAAGTCGAGCGTCATATCCGCTGTGCCACTGCTACACCTGGAAATTGTGCAATGGAAGTCAATCTTTGTTATATTAACGGTAACCCTCGAATTCCTAAGAGCTACCTTTGAGTCGGCTTTTTACGGATTCTTGTTTTATGTATGTATGTATGTATGTATGTATGAAATCACAAGCCCGATAAAGGCGAAATGCTACACATTCATAGACTGCATGTGGGCTAAGATAACGTCGGGTTGCCCAGGCTTATACGGATGCATGAATGCTAATTGATTTAACCCTTTCAGGACGGATGTAACCTTTTGGTTACATGAACTTCGCAAGTCATTTTAAGCTAATTGTAACTGAATTTTCCGAATTTTTTTGCACGGTAGCATACAGAATTTTATCAACGGCAGGGTGGTTTTCTTCTTTGTTCGCAATCATCATTGACTTGTCCACAGTGAAAAAGAAAGTATGTGCTGGTACGGGTTTCGAACGTATCCTCACAATTCGCAGTTTTGTGAGCCGAATAAAAATCGTGTGAAAGTCTCAGTTATTATAAATTTTGTTCCAGTATAAACTTAGTCATGCCTACAAAGACATTATGTAAAAAATTGGAATAAATCAGAAAATCTTCAAAATGCGTTGCGTTTAAATAGATGTAACCTTTATGTTACATCCGGCAGAAGTCACCAAAATCGTACACTGGTGACTTATGCCGGATGTAACCAATTGGTTACATTTTGTTATTTTTTTCAATTATGTGAATAACACAAACTTTTTATATTATTTGTGTTATTTCACCCCTGGGCAACTCGTTTCCGAAGAAAAAATATTTTATTTCGGGTTAGAAAATAATTCAGGCATGAAAGGGTTAAGGATTGCCAGTGGGACTCTAGCGTGTTCCCACAGGCGCATGTTCACTACCGATAGCTATTCAATTTAGTACGGTCTTAAGTAGACACCACACAGGTACTGCACGTTTGCACATCCGTTTTTGTCATCGAATATTTTAACTGTTATGCTATTCGGGCAGTCTCACTAAGTTAAAATGCGTTCAAACACTTCTTACAATTTTTCATTTCAAATTTAGAAAATTATATGAATCTGTATTGTAACCACAGGTTGATCAAGCCTGAAGGCTGTGAACAAAAAGAAACAAGCACGTATTTTCGGTTTCGTATAAATTGCTTTTTTTCTCGGGAATTCCATTGTGTTTATATCCACATAGCCATTGTGTATGCAGGCAGCCAACGCAGTTCTCACAATATCATCCGCATCGCTACGATCCGCTCTTTCATAATTCGTCAACGAATGGTCAAATTGACCAATTCATTGTGCTCTCATGCTTGTCGGTAAACAGTACAACCGTTTTCTAACTGTTTGTCGTCATCAGGTATGTATGTATGAAATCACAAGCGAGAGACAGGCAAAGTGCCGTGGGCTAACATACTGTCAGGTTACCCAGGCCTAAACAGATAAAGAATAGGAAAATAGAAATGACAGTGAGACTACACCATGTACTCGCATGCTGTTCACTACCGGTGTCCAATTAATTTAGCACGGTGTTAGTTGCACAGCACGGATGTGCTGCACGATTGCACATCCGTGCAATCAGGTATAGACAATATTATTGGGTTATGCGAGCCTAGAAACAACGGGTGTTGTTACAGTGCTGAATCCCGTCTAATCGATCGGATTCCTTGCAATAGCAGGATGTGCGCACTATACTAGGCACTAATATTAAACCCAACTCAAAACATTCTAATCAACGATGCTTGTTTATTGTATCAACTTTAGCCCGACTAACACCAATTCCGAACATACACTATTCATACATAAGGCGCACCGGAATATAAGGCTTATTGCCGATTTTTCGTATAAATTAGTGTTTTTATGTGCGCCTTATAGTCCGAAAAATACGGTACTCGTTAAAGTTACCCGGTACGAAGCCTTCGATTGGGAAACGCATTGCGTTCGAAAAATTCCCAGCATACAGTCCAAAAAATTTATAGGACCACCTTAAGGAACTCACTCCCAGATGCTCTGTGTAACTGCCTATCAAAAATTGAACAAGATAGCAGGGATTATGCGAGTCACCGCAATATCATCCACTGGTTTTCACAGCGCTCTATAGAAAGTCTTCACCAGCTGTGCCAAATACGTTTTGGTCCTGGACACAATACAGAGCATAGAGCTGTTAGGAATGAACTTAAACGGAGCTTAAGACTTGACAGAGAAATGTGTTGGCTATAAAGGTCGAACAAATGGAAATAGCGAATAATGCAAGTAACGTGCGAAAACTCTTCCAACTTATTCGATCGACAGGGCCTACGAAAAAAGGAGTGAGTGAGACTATCGCTGAAATAGACGGTACTCTTATCACTAATAAGAATCGCCGCCTCTCGCTCTGGGCCGAACATTTTGACGAATTCAGCTGATCTTTTGAAAATATTCGAGACCGATCGGGAGTCCATAATCATGAAAATAAAGTTTGCAATGAATCGGTTATAGCAAGTTCTGCAGCTGATAAGGATTAACGTGCATAACACCTAATGTGCCCATGGATAACGTAAGCAGTGTGTCAGCGGACGCTGTTCGCATCTGTACATTAAATAAACAATTTAGCGATTAACACAGCATTTATGGGGGGTGATCAATTGTCTTGATCTCCTCTGTCTAGCTTAGAGAACTTAGGATTGTTCACGAAAATGCCACTTAAACCTGAACACTATTCGTACCGACACCCTTCGTCTGACAGCTTCTGTGTTCAGACGCGAAACGTTACCAAAAACTTGCTATAACCGATTCATTGCAAACTTTATTTTCAATTCAGCTGGTCGCTTGCAATAGAATCATTCCCTCATTTGATCCTATGATCCTTGGTCTGTTGGCGTAGATCCCTCTAGTGATTTAGAAATTATAGCCTATATCGAATCTATGAAACGATTCAAAGATGCTGATTCCGATGGCATACCTCCTGTTTTGTTCAACGAATGTGGCCTAGTCCGTGAAGTGTGGTTATCAGAATCCGTCCCTCATATTTGGGGCGAATCGGTTCTCATACCGATATTTAAAAAAGGTGCGGGAAGCTCATACTCCAATCATCGTGGGATAAGTCTCACTCCCATCACTACGAGATTATTAGCGTCCAGATCCGATCGCAGCAAGCTGACTTCCGGCCTGGTAGAGGCTGTTTTTACTCTTCGACAAATCGTAGAACTGTCGCACACTTATCGACAACCGACGATAGGCATATTTTTAGGCTTCAAAGGAGCATTTGATTCAGTCGATCTAAATGTCCTGTTTAACCCCTTGCTGTGCAAAGGCGTTCCGCAAATGTATGTCGACATGCTGCGTGCACTTTATGTTCATACATACGGATGCGTTAGAGTTTACAATGACCTTTCGCCCAAATTCCTCACCACAAGTGGCGTCTGACAAGAATGTCCGATTTCTCCGTTTCTGTTCAATTTTTTAATTGATGCCATCATAGAACGATGCAACGAAGGATCCCCAGTTTTCGGAGTTTACATAATGCCAGGTGGCAAGCTTCTCGACTTGGACTATGTTGATGATATAGCTCCGCTCTTCGACATGCGATACTGAACAAGCGTTTGAATGCGCTTTGCACCCTCTAAATGCAGTGTTCTGCAGCAGGACATCGATTTATGAAACAGCACTTTATTACTTGACAATCAGGCGCTTGAAATTGTACATCGCTTTACGTATCTCGATAGTTGTTTCAGAAAGGACTGTCTCTGTCACTCAAGGGTAGAGCGTACAGCTCAACAGTTCCGGCTGTATAACTGTGTATGGATGCGAAACTTTGACTTTACGTAAAGAGCACTTTCGTCATCTCCAATTATTTGACAGCCGATGTCTCAGCAGCATTGTAGGTGTTAGCTCTTAGAATCGCATACGCAACGATATTCTCCGATATGAGTTTCTCGGTAGTAATGCTGATATGGAGAAGCAGGTCAACCTGCATACGTTACGCTGGTTGGGTAACGTTTTACGGATGCCGGACCAACGTCTTACGAAGCGGATTGTTTTTGCGACGCCACATTCCGATTGGCAAAAAACCAGTAGTCCATCCCCACTCATCCCCACTCGGATTATCCTTAAATCCTTCGAAATGTAAAGAGGTAGTCTTCTCTAACTCGGTTGGTCAGTAATGTTAAAGCCTGCTTCAAAAATTCATTGAGTTTGTTTCAATGACTCAGAGTTTGGCAGATGCAAATATCTTGGCGTTGCATTATTTTGCAGCCTCAACTGGGCTTATCATCCGTTCAGTTCTTGAAAGTTAGTCCCTTGATGAAGAGATGATTATTTAAAATCTGAAGACGCGAGTGGCACTATGCTTTTCATCATTAAATTAAACGCTGACAATGTTTACGCAACGTTTTTGTATAAGTATTTTTGTGGTTACATCGAGTTGATCGCTAAAATATTCATATACACGAATTTGGCTATTTTCTTCTTCTCGTTGTCGATTTTCACTCAGGATACAGAACTACAAGTTTAAACGTAGTAGACAAAGAAAGTCACGGATTATTTGCAGCTATCGAATAAGCCAATTGGGATAAGCTCCGCTAACTGGCAAATCACAGCGTATTGGCCGACGATACTCAATGTTGTCTGAATGAAATAACATCTTGTTCGTTCGTCAGCTCGATGTAATAGAAAGAACTTCGGCATATGATACTCGGTTAGATTTTTCCAGCATCCGCATATCCTCTTTATAATCAGTTGATGCTAACTGAGTATGCTGTAAAAAATTTTAAATGTTCACCCAACCGATATGCTCTCTATTTTAGGTCTTCCCATCGGATAGAGTGTAAGCTAACACCGATTAATCTGATGGACAATTGTTTTTAGCGTGCCGTGTAGAATTTGTTCTTCATGTTTGTGACTACTCATCAGTATCAAATCCTTCGAAATATTCATTAATTTCGTCACGACGGTTCATAACGGAAGCACTGAACTCGAGTTTTATTCATGTTGGAGCTCATCAGCGGTGCATATACTCTGCTTCGGGTGAGACTCGACCATCATTATTGTAGTCGCATGCCTTGCGGCCTGCTTTACGAATAGTGCGTTGCTCATCCGAATTTTCTCGAATTTTCCTATTGATCAATTACTGGAAACCTTAACCGACTTTAAAAAATAGTTTATATTCCAAACCATTCCTGAAAGGGAATCTTTACGCCGAGGGATATATGAAATTATCGGACCCATGATTGTATTCTGGTCGTACTCCGTTCCCGTTCAGACTATATAAGGTATTTTTATTCTGTACGTGTGTGTTTTACTTGGAACAGTTTACCTTGTATCGTTACTCACTCATCTAAGTTGCGTGATTTTAATGGTAAATTGGACAATTTATAATTTAATTATTCGTTTCCCGAATACTTACATGCTGTTTAATTTAATTGCTTAGAATGTCTCTATACATTTTGAATTTTCACCATTCTATGGTTACTGTTAAACTTGATGCATTTCAGACCATTAAACACCTTGAATTACCTTATAAGCGCTATAGGACCCCCTAATTTCTCAGATTCACAATTAAACTGCTATTGTCTCATTCCTGTGTCGGTAATAGCGCATACCATTATGAATTTTTTATTACATGCAAACGATCATGTTAGCAGAAAGGGGCTTTGCGTATTACGTGCTGGTATAGACTTTCTTTCAAGACTGCTTGAATACGTCTTGTCGTTGCACTCTAGCATGAAGGGTTCAGTCAATTTTAACAGTGGCATTCTAAATGCCTTTTACATTCGCCGAGGCGATAAACAAGAATGCGTTATTGCTCACAAGCTGTACCGAATTTTGTTTGCACTGCTGAAGAGGCACGCTTTCCGGACAGCAGAAGGTATTTACCTACACACGCAAACGTTTGAGAGCACAAACCGAGGTACGGCATATGCTAATCCGTGACCTGCTGTTTGCCGACGATGAAGCCATTGTTGCTTATTCCCAAGAGCGTCTCCCGTCAATAATAAACTGTTTTATTTATTATGGAAATACTTTGACTAGCAATTTGCACGAACAAAAAATTTCTCAGTCAAGGGACTGTGTCGCCTCCAATCGTTATAAGTGAAAACTTTCGGCTTCAAACAGCACATCATTTCTCACACGTTGGTTGAACTATTGTTTATGACCTCTTGTTGATCACCGAAATTGGAAAAACAGCTGTCATCTAGTCGAATTTAAACTTCCCTGTCTGTGACAACCGTAAGCTGACCGTGAAGACAAAGATGCTGGATTATCGCTCGTATGTACTAAATGCTTTACCTTATGGCCACGAAAATTGGACAATCCATGCAAGACAAGAACGAAAGCTGAATGGCTTTCATTAACGGAGTATCCGTCGTTCGTTGAACATATCGAAAATGGACAAAGCTAACAAATGCAAAAGTGTTTTTAAAGCTGACACACTGAGCGTGTTCACTTCACTAAGACGGTGCCGCCTACGCTGGCGGGGTCATATGTACAAAATAGGAGACGGACCGTTGAGTCATTTGAAATGCTGTTGATGAAAATCCATTGTTGGCATCGAGCGAGACAGACCAAAGTGACACCATATCTTAATAAGCCACGGAAAGTATTTCTGTGTTTGTTTTATTTGAAACGATTTAAGTTCTACCGTTACCCAGTCAATTAGCTTCAATTCAATTCAATTTTAATGGTCTAAAAAGCATATAGCTTTACAAAAAACCACAGAATAATGTGACAACAACGAATAATATAATAAGCAAAAATGGGATTAGATTGCTTACTGGGCAGTTCAAAAATCAAGTAAATATCCAAATTGTTTTCGATTGGTGGGATAACAAATATAGGTGTATAGTTTTCTTCGATGCACGGGTTTAGGGTCAAATAGGCATCAAGGCTTCTCTTAAAAGTTTGCTGGTTTGGTGAGTTTACAACATTATCTGGCAGATTGTTCCAAGTAAAACAAACTCGCACGGCAAAAAATGTCGTCTGCAGTTGAGTCTCGAGTGAGGGACAGTTAGAGTAAATGTGTGAGCTCTTGTATTATGCGAGCTCCGTAGATTCAATAATCATTGTAGAGGGTGATTTTCAGTATTCAAAATATTGTAAACCAGAATCAAATCCCCTCGGAGACGACGACGTGGATAATCTAATAAATTTAGCGTTTTGATTCGCTCATTGTAGGGTTTCCGGCTGAGTACAGTGACAGCTCGATGATATATTCGTTGCAAAGTCGCAACATCTTTTTTAAGCCATGGCGACCATGCTTGCACCGCATATTCCATCGTAGGCCTGATGTACGTATTTATAATACAGGGAATTGTCTGTTTTGAGGACCTACCGAAAATTCTCTTTAGGAGTGACAATTTCTGTGATGTTTTGCGATAGACGTAGTTGCAGTGGCTCGACATCCCTAGTGTGTTGTTTATAAACACACCCAAGTCCCTTTGTTCCATGGTCCACGAGAGGCTGTGTTCCAAGAAAATACTGGTACCCCACATATTTGCCAATGTTTAACATGCGACATTTTTGGAAATTGAAACTAACTTGAACGAGTTTTTAGCTAATCCTTCCATTCCAGAGTCATTATACAATATGTAATCTTATTTTACGCATCACTAACCTATGTTTTTCCTTACCATTAATTTTCATGAATGACGATGAGCTCATGATTGCTGTTAAAGGTTATACCCTGATTTATCTCAATTAATTCCTGATTCTGTTCAAACATACACACACAATGCGGAATTTAAACTTTGCCTTATATTTTTTATGCAAACTATTACACCTACAGCATATTTAGTATAGCATGTTTATAAAACATTTGCTTATTCCGCATGAAGTTGAAAATGAAATTTTCTTGCTGTCAGAATCGATGTAGCAAATGCCGTTGCAAACTATGCGAAGATATCTCAGACTATCGCTACAATGACGAATCAAATAGAATTTCCGTTATATTTGAACCGATTTATCATTACTTTAAAGGTCGAATGAAACTGTGTTAAAGTAATGTGTTGCTCACACACCCCGCACTTGCACTTGCAGTGAACCGAAGTTTGATACTCTGCTTATTAAATGATATAACGTGTTTAGTAGTCCAGTCGTTGTTCTATCAAAACGCACGAAACTCCGTATATTCAGAAGCAACGTCAAATCCGTGCTACTCTATGGATCGGAAACCTGGTGAGTGACAGCAAAGTCTTCTGACCGCTTGCAATCATTCCACAATAATTGCCTTCGTCGAATTATTGGGGTAAAATGGCCAGAAAAGATGAGAAATCAAGACCTGTGGCAGATTTCTGCTGAGGACCCGATCGCCCAGCAGATCAGTAGAAGAAAGTGGAGATGGGTTGGGCACACCTTGCGGAAACCTTATGATGACATCACGCGTCATGCTCTGGAATGGAACCCAATCGGGAAGAGACGGGTCGGACGCCCAAGGCTATCTTGGAGGCGCTCGTGTGAAGAGGAAATCCGCAAGTGTGGACTTAACTGGAACGACATCAAACTGGCTGCTATGGACAGACCAAACTGGAGACAAGTTTCCGAGGCCCTATGTTCCTCCAGGAACTCAAGGGATTAAGTCAAGTAAGTCAAGTCAATGTAAGTTGGTGTTTTTAGGTGGAAAACTTAGTTTGCAGTGAGGAATAAATTCAGTTTGGTGTATCATTTCTCGAAACATTGGAATGATGGGTAGATATGGAAACACATTTGGATATCATTGACAATTCGATTTGTCGACATTATGTATGCATATTAGAATTAGTATTAGAGAGTTCGGCCCATTTGTTAAAAATTTTCAAAAGTTACAAATGGCGGTTTGAACAATCTGTTTACAATATGTATATATACGAAAACAAATATGAAACCACACATAGGTCCATGTTACTTATAAATTGAAAGATTTCATAGTTCGGATTAAAAACAGAATATGAAACGGGTGGAAAGGAGAAGAACGTCAGATGTATTCTGTTAAAATGATGCTCTTAAACGAATATTGAAGCGTTCGCCTGTGTGTTTCACAGTTATTTGAACTTTGAATAAAGACTCATCCGATTAGTTTCTAATTGTCTTTGAAATAAAATGCATATGACATGAGATTAGATCGTGTTGAATTCAAGGTCACCATTAGATTGAATAAATGTCTTCAGAGAGAGAGTTGGTCTTCACCCTGGAAGTCCCAGGGTCGTCTTGGTTTTAATTGAAGCTAAGGTGGATCGAGTGTATACCAATCACGACCATAGGGCTCACTGGGTGTGAAATATGATTTTGTTGGAAAATTATGAAAGCTATCAAACGCACGTGTACTTTAATGGAAGCGGAATAAATGTACAATCCAACGTAATTGAGCGTGTAAAGATTACGTTATTTTATGTATTTTTGTTGATTGCGGTAATACATAATGATGCGAATGGGAATGTCCGCGTCCATTTAAATAAACAGAAATTGTCAATGATATCACACTAGAATTGGTACTCAACACTCTTATCTTTCCAATATTTATTGATAAATTCTAAAATTCTCCGTACTTATTTCTTGCTTCCGTCATGGGGTTCATCGGTTCGGAGACACCTTGAAGTACAAACCTCAGTGGTTAAACAGCTTTTCATACGAATAAGACTTCACACCGAGTGTCAAGATTCTCAGATTTAATTGCGTGCAGTGTGTTCAGTAGTTAGGCGCATTGTTAAGGATTTATTTTTAAGTGCAATTTCGAGTGTGCTTTTCCGGTTGTGCTTGCTTGTGATGTGATTATTCGCTCTTACTCGCTGTATAAATAATAGTTCGACTACATTGATTTGACACCTGTTGGCAGGAATAACAAAGTGCTTTCTCAACTTTAAAATAACATGAATCCACCAACTGCATTCATGAGGGTTGTCGTACAAACCATGCATTCTACGTTCATGTTATTGTATTTGTATACTGACTTTCTTGCTTTTGTTTATGTGGATTGTTACATTTGAATGATACACACATTTTATCGCACACTGTTCTCTTTTATCGTGGCTACATCTGTTTTTTGTGGATTTGTTTTTCCTACCGTATACTGGAATTAAGTTGTGTTTGACGGAAATGCATTCGGTTGAGCATTTAAGTTGTTCTATATTCTGACATGTTGCAAAAGTCCACACACATATTTCTTATTGTACGTGGATCTAACTTGCAAATACGCAGCCTGAAGATCCGCGATTTTCACACGACTTACTCAAAACTTACATTTTTTCAGTTGTATTATAATATATCTGCGTATTTTCTTTCTGCAGGGTCGACAATTGAGATTCAACGTAATGGGGACATTTTACATCATTACGGGTTAAAGTGTTGTTAAAATAAACTGATCCTTCATCTTTAGGGCGGCTATGATCTGAATGAAAATGAAATGATTTTGTTAGTTCACTATGATCTATGTTAACTATGGTTTTTTGTGTAAAAAGAAAGAGAATTTCGGAATTCTTTATTGAAGGAAAAAAATCTGGTTATGAATAATGTGTTATCCTTTCTTGGTTAGTAAACAATAACGGTATTTTGAAATCAACCTACCTCAGTTCGTTTTCAATCCACATTAAATACTACCAGAGAAACGGCAATGTTGGAGCTCTTTTCGAAGTCGCTTACAACAATTTACAAGCTCAAGACGGTGAGGGATTTTCATGGAGTTTGGATAACAATATTGTTCAGCAACTTCAAGCAAATTACCACTGATTTTAAGCTTGTAGCTAACATTGAAGTAGTATGCAGTTACAACCATATGCTGAGTAGGTGCTTATTTTTGATAGTATTGTATGATATAACGTGGGTAAGAACGCGTGTAGGAAATCTGTAAGGAATCAGAGATTCACGTAATTTTTGTAAATCAATATTTTCAATCGTATATTTTTCTTCCTCGTATTGCTCGTCCGATATAATTCGGAGCAATATGGTTCACTTGAAAAGGAAAGAAAATCGAGATCAATAATTTGGCTTCTTAATCATGTGAGTTACTCGGACGTTCAGCTTGGTTTATCTAAAGCGGTGCTTTGATTTTGCAAACGAAAGATATTATGAATATGAAGAATGTTCGCGTATAAAAAATTACGTGTGGAATTAATAATTAATTCAAAGGAAATTAATTCCTAAATAACTACTTTTCAGAACGATGACTGAGAAAGATATGCTGGATACTTGAGTTCCACATTGTTTGTTGTGACATCTGACCATGGCGATGATTTTATCAGCATAACATGATAAGCGTGGAGGACGGTGTGATTGCTGCTTCATCAAATTGTGGCCGTACACTAAAATTTGAGTTTCGAGAGGCCGTTGGACACAAGATGGCCGTAGATGTGGCGTAATATCAATATATTTCACCAGAATTCTAATCAGAAGCTTTTATAATGTCAAGTTGAGATTTTGATGCACTGAATATTGCTTTTTTCCCAGCATGCATGGTCTATTCGAGTACCTAATGCCAGTTGTGAACTGCGTCCGGAACTCCAGGTGACGTGTCTCTTTAAAGAATTACTTATTAACAGTATTGATAAGGACATGAGTTAGCTGTTTGTGATCTGTGTAAATCATTAAATAAATTTCTACTTGAATGTAAGAAAGGTGTTCTACTACGAGTTACATCTAAATTGCATTCAGTTTGACGTAACTGTAGTGACTCTTAGCATAAGCTTCCATATTCATTAACTCCTGTCAACCAAGTCTAGCAACTAGCTTGCTAGCGTGATAGCTGTCGGAAATGCTTTTACTGACAGAGTAAGAAAAAATGCTGCAGACTGTCACAGCGGAACAAGCTACTATGAAGCAGGTGGATCTCATATGTTGATGAAGAACTGTCCACTTAGAGAAAGA